>JAOEHV020463925.1:0-10138 GCA_025447995.2 Isaurus tuberculatus | reverse complement strand
ACGTGAATGATACACAAATAAAATCTGTGGCTGAAAGACTTTTTGAGCAAATGAACATTATTTTGAGGTTTCACTTTACAAATGTATTCATGAAAACTATGCCTGGATGTGTAAATCAGTATTATTTACAAAGAGATATTTGTACAACAGACAAGGTGATCAATAAGCTAAGTAAGACATGTGACGATAGCCTTATCAGTATTAGTCAAGTGGATATCAAACACTTCAGGCCAATAACTAAATGTAATAAAAGTCATAGACATTCTCGGCGATGTTTAAAAGAACATAGAATAAGAGGTCGAGAACCATCCAGAATATCATTGAAAAAAACAATTTACTTGCTGAAGTCTAGAAAAATGAGAAAAAAATACCGTAAAGTCATTAAAAACAATGCACCTCAGTCTTCGGTTTTAAATAATATTTATTCAAACTATAAGCATTGGATGATGAAATATGTTCAAGGACAAGATAGTTTTTATAGTAAGTACTATGAACAATCCAAAAAGCCACCAAAGAAATATAATAGTCATAGACGGAGCATTTTATTGTCAGGGGATGTTGAAATGAACCCAGGTCCTAGAATGGTTTTTACCTCAACTAGTCCAGGCAATGGCATTGTATTTGATAACCACAATTTTGTATTCCAATACAGACTACTCAGACATAATTTAGAACAACTAGATGTTGGTGGTGGAGGTGATTGCTTTTTTAAATCAGTATCTCACCAGTTGTATGGAAATTCAATGCATCACTTAGAGATAAGAGCAATGGGTGTGAGTTATCTCAGGGAATATCCTGATCATTTCATAGACAGCATAACACATATGCCATGGCCACAATATTTAGCTAACATGTCCCTACAAGGTACATGGGCTGACCACGTTGTTATACAAGCAGTAGCTGAAGCCATGAATTTAAAGATTAACATCATAGAATCAAGTGAGAATTTTAGTGAAATAACAATAGTTGAACAAGAAATTACACAACCAAATCAAAGGTCTATATTCATAGGACATATAGGTGAAATGCATTATGTGTCAACACGTGAAATTCAGAGTGTTAGTAGAAGTATGAATGATGGTTCTAATGAATCACATAATATTAATTTAAGAACGGAACAACAAAATCATGTAATAATGAATTTAGAATTCAAAGCCAAGCATGTGATGATTCTAAAAACAATAAGTCCAAGAATAGGAAAGAATATATGAAACAATATATGAAAAAGTACAGAACAACATATGCATCCCCAGAAAAAAAAGCAAAATGTAATGAGTATCTACGAAATCATAGAAAAGCTAACAAAACTCCTGAACAAAAAGCAAAGGAAAACGAGTATCAACGAAATAATAGAAAAGCTAATAAAACTCCTGAAAAAACTGCAAAGCGCAATGAGTATCTACGAAATTATAGAAAAGCTAATAAAACTCCTGAAAAAAAAGCAAAGAAGAATCAGTATCAAAGAAATTATAGAAAAGTCAATATGACTTCCGAAAAAAAAAGAAAAACAAAATGAGTATCTAAGAAGATATAGAAAAGATCATGTTTTATCTATTGAAGATTCAATCACAAAATATCATCAATTAGTTACCAAAGGACCGCTGTATATCTGTACATGCTGTGATCAATTATGGTACAAACATAGTGTAGTTTCTGCTGATAAACTTAGACAGACTAATCCTGACATTGATAGATATTTGTATGACATAAAAAGTGTTGATAACAAAGAATGGGTATGCAAAACATGCCATAGTCACCTCATTAAGAACAAACTTCCACCTTGTGCTATAGCAAATGACATGGCATTTCCTCAAAAACCAGACTTTTTTGATCTAAATGAATTAGACTGTAGATTACTTGCACCAAGAATAGCATTTCAAAAATTAATGCAAGCCCCTAGAGGTAAACAGCTTAAGATACATGGTAATATTGTGAATGTACCTGCTGATGTTAATGATACTGTAAGGATGTTGCCACGGCTACATAGTCAGTCATCAACAATCAAAATAAACTTAAAAAGAAAGCTTCAATATAAAAGTTCAGCTTTGTCCTTAAATGTAAGGCCATATAAAGTTGTAGAAGCAGCAAAGTGGTTGATTAACAATAGCAAGCTTTATAGAGATGAAGGTGTTCAACTAGATAGAGAATGGATTAGTAAATACAATGTAGAAATGACACAGGATCAAATGGATGATAATGATTGTGCAACATCTCTGTCACAAAACTGTAATGAAATTAATTCCACGGATACTGTTCTTTTAGATGATAACGAATCTAGTGAAGATGAAGGAGAATTACCAGCTGGTACTACTGATACCATGTTGACTCCAGCTGATTTTGTAGAAAATAATGAACACCAGCATATTCTTAATGTTGCTCCAGCTGAAGGAAACAGACCATTGAGTGTTTTTAGAGATAAATACTCTGAAGAATTAGCATATCCAGGTATATTTGTCGGCCAAGCACGACTTGATCACAAACATAGACAAGTGAAAGTTAATTATAGTGATATTTGTAAGTCAGAACTGAGAAGGTCAGATAGAAGAGCTGCTATGTGTGTTGAGAATATTTTCTACAAAACTAAGAAATTACAAATGAAAATTCTTTTAGGTAAATCAAATATTGCCTTAAGAAAATGTAAGGGTAATAACAGAAATATCAGTGCAGCACAATTGAAACAAGAAGGTGCAGTAGACAAATTAATTAAACTTGATGAAGGGTACAAGTTCCTCAATGCATTACGGGGTTCACCCCCATATTTTGAAAAAGCAAAGAGAGACTTGTTTGCAATGATAAGGCAGTTAGGTCGTGCTACATTGTTTTGTAGTTTCTCTTCAGCAGAAACACACTGGTTACACTTACTAAGAATACTTGGTCAACTTGTCGATCATCAACAATATTCTGATGAACAGCTAGAGAATTTCAATTGGGAGGACAGGTGTAGATTAATCCAAAGTGATCCTGTAACATGTGCCAGACATTTTGACTATCAAGTTAATCAGTTCATGACAAAATTTCTATTAAGTACTGCTGAACCATTAGGTAAAATATCAGATTGGTTTTACCGCGTTGAGTACCAACAGAGAGGATCACCTCATATCCACATGTTAATATGGCTTGAAGGAGCACCACGAATCAAAATCAATAGTGATGAACAAATAGCAACATATATTGATAACATTATAACTGGGCAAAAACCAACAAATGATGATGAGTTAACTGAACTAGTTAATACAAGACAGATACACAGACACTCGCACACATGTCGTAAGCATGCAAGAAGTAAGTGTAGATTTAACTATCCACAGCCTCCATTGAAGCAGACTATGATACTGTACCCTCTTGATAATGAAACACCTCATAATCACTTACAAATGCATAAAGACAATTGGACTTGTATCAAAAAGTATCTAGATGATATGATAGAAGGTGAAGATATTACCTTTGACCAATTACTGTACAATCTAGATGTTACAGAAGAAAACTATTTACTTGCTATCAGGTCATCTTTGAATGCACCTACAGTGTTTTTAAAGAGAAATCCAAATGAATTGCGTGTCAATAATTACAACCCTGCTTGTCTTAAAGCATGGCGAGCTAACATGGATATCCAATTTGTATTAGATGTTTATGCATGTGCTGTATATATAGTAAATTATATATCAAAGGGCCAAAAAGGTATGAGTGAGCTTTTACGCGAAGCTTGTACTGAAGCAAGGCAAGGGAATTTGAATGTAAAACAACAAGTCAGGGATATTGGCAGTAAATTTGTCAATAATGTAGAAATAAGTGCTCAAGAAGCAGTTTATATTGTATTACAACTACCAATGAGAAAGGCTTCTAGACAAATTATATTTATAAATACCTCACCTCCTGATGAGAGAGTAGAACTATTAAAACCAATACAAGATATCAAAGAAATGGATGATGATAGTGAAGAGATATATACAAGTAGCTTGATTAAAAGATATAGTAAGCGTCCTGCTAAACTAGAAAACCTGACCCTTGCAGATTGGGCTGCATGGTATGATAATACTGGAAAGACTTATGTTAAGCAAACAGATGAATTAGATTTTGATGGACTACCTCTAGAATCATTTGTTGATGACAATCAGAATGATGATGATTGTGACTTAAAAGATAGTTCCAAAGTAAAAACAAAAAAAAGGGCTAAAGCTAGAATTATTAGAAGTGTTTGGTTTAATAAGGAATCTGATCCTGAAAAACACTATCGTGAATTATTAATGTTGTTTACATCATGGCGCAATGAAGAAACTGATTTTCTCGGTAATTGTTCCTCTTATCAAGAGCGCTGTACACAACTTCAATTTATGATAAAGGAACAAATGAAGCAATACGCTGTGTGCAATGAAGACTTTAATGATATACAACATGACATGAGTAGAATTGAAGACATGTAAGGTAGTATAGCTCCATGTGCTCAAAGTACAGAACGTGAGGATGAGTCTGAGGGTAACCAGGACTTGCACCCAGACTTTAATGAAAATTATAATCTATCAGATGACTTAGGAATACCATCAGTTGATATGAATACTGTACCATTAACTATGAATGAACTCCCTGATGATGAGTACCGAACAATTGTGCAAATGTTAAACAAAGAGCAAAAAGAATTCTTTTATCATGTACTTCATTTGATAAAAACATCTGATGAGCCATTTTACTGTTTTCTTAGTGGAGGAGCAGGCGTAGGGAAATCACATGTTACTAAAGCCTTGTATCAGGCAGCTATTAAATATTACAATACTAGGGCTGGAGTTAACTTTGCTGAAACAAAAGTGTTAATGTTAGCCCCAACAGGCAAAGCAGCTTACAATATCAAAGGAAACACTATACATAGTGCCTTGGCTATACCAGCTTCTCAGTCATTAAGAAACTACAAAAAGCTTGATTCAAGTAGACTTAACACACTAAGATCCCAAATAGGGGGAGTCAAACTAATATTTGTTGATGAAATCAGTATGGTTGGTAACACTATGTTCAATGTACAAATAAACACTAGGCTTAAAGATATTAAAGGTAGCTCATTGCCCTTTGGTGGTGTTAGTATTATTGCAATAGGTGACTTATTTCAATTACAACCAGTAATGGATGGTTATATCTTTAAAGATATGGACAATTTTGAATATGGTATTCTTGCTCCTAACATATGGCAAGAACTATTTAAAATGTTTGAACTCAAGCAAATAATGAGGCAAAGGGAAAGTAAGCAGTTCGCAGAAATGTTAAATAGACTAAGAGAGGGTAAACACACTTCAGAAGACATTATGAAATTCAAAGAAAGAATTATAGAATATGGTGCCAATGATTATCCAAAAGAAGCTCCTCATTTGTTTATACAAAATGCTAAAGTTAATAAATTTAATTGTATAGCACACAATGCATTACCAGGTATAAAACATTCAATCACAGCTCATGACAGTGTAATAGGAGCTGAGTCACAAGAACTCAGAGATAAAATACTGCAACAAGTACCAAATGACCCAAGAAAAACTAAACAGTTACATTCAGTGCTTAAACTAGCAGTAGGAGAAAGAACAGAGATATCTCTTAACACTAGAACAGATGATGGCATGACCAATGGTGCTGGCAATGTTATCAAACTAATACAAATACATCAAACAGATAAACCATCAGGTATAATTTGGGTGCAATTTGACCACCTTGATGTTGGTCTTAAAACTAGACATGATAACAGACAATTATATGCCCAGGGTATTGAGCCATCATGGACACCAATTAAACCTGTCACTACACAGTTTGCTGTAGGAAGAAACAGGACAGTTCAAGTTGTAAGGAAGCAATTCCCACTTAGACCTGCTGCAGCAAAAACTATTCATAGATCACAAGGTGATACTGAGACTAAAATAGTAGTTAATTTTGAGACTAAAAGAACCATCCCACATATACATTATGTTGGTCTTAGTAGAGTTACAACTATTGAAGGTTTATACATTACTGAATTATATGATAGCAAAATAACTGTATCTCCTGATGTGCAGAAAGAAATGGAGCGATTAAGAAATGAAGGCCTGCTCAAATTGTGTATATCACCCATTTACAATGCAAGTCAAGCAAGCTTTAAATTTTGCTCTCTAAATGCAAGATCTTTGCATAAACATATTGATGACATCCGCAAAGACTTAAACTTCTCTAGTACTGATATTAGTTTTTTCTATGAGACAAGGTTCAGTCAAAATGACAGTGACTTAATGTATTCCTTAGATGGTTATAGTTTATTTAGAAATGATGACATATTATTGAGAAATACAAGACCTTACAGAGGTACTGCTGTTTACACCAGAGTGGATTACTATCCAGGATATCCACAAATACATAATGTAAATGGTATTGAGATCACTGTAACAAGATTCATGATCCTACCACATGTTACTGTCATAGGTATTTATAGACCACCTGGAATATCTATTGGTGACTTATGTTCAGCTTTACGAAGAGAGATACAGTTAGTATCTTCTCAATATGCAGTGTTTATTGGTGACTTTAATGTGAATTGGTTCAATGAAAGTCAACGTCGGCCAATATATGATCTTTTTATTAGTCAAAGCAACTACAAGCAACTGGTTAAAGAGTACACAACCGATAACAAGACTTGTATAGATCATATTTATACTAATTTGCCAGATTCATTGATAACAGCAAATGTGACTGAAACATACTTTACTGATCATATAACGACTTATGTTTTAATCAACCTCACTTGATAATAAATGATACATATACATGTAATGCAAAAATATTGCTAAATTATATGGTATCCCAATAAATATATTTATTTGGAATAATCTGAATTGTATGTATAATTAAAATTAAAGGCTGTAATATTAAAGTTAAAATAAATATTCTTTATTGAATAATACTGTCCATTCTATTTGCATAGCAATAATTAAATTATTGCATCTATAAATACAGATGAAATATTGTTCAACAAAAACTACCCAGCCAATAATTAAAGAACTGAGAGAACATGCACAAATATTGAGGTAAGTATCTGAGGGGGGGGGTGGCAAGAGGAGGGGGACTTCCTATATTGGTGTGCTATCAGGGGCAGTGCAAACCCCCCCCCCAGAATCTTGGAACATATACATTTTTTGTGATAAAATTACATCCCCCCGGGACCAAAAAAAGCTGCACTGCTCATGGCTAGGGATGATTGTTGTATCTTTTAGGAGATGAAATATTTTTAAGTTTCGCTAGAGAAAATCCAGACATTCAGGGGTATTTTTGCCAATTTTAGGTATTTTTGGGGTCAAAAATGTTGTCATTTTCGTATTTGCTAGGGTGCTTTTTGGGACTTTCTAGCGATCATTACTAGCATTTTGACTCCAAAGTACCACCCTCCCTGGGTATGTTTTAATTTCTTTTTATTTCACAATTTCCTTTTTCATTCTTGTCATTACAATTATATTTGCATGCAAACAAGCTCTAATAATTGCTTTAACATTTATTAACAGTTTTTCCCAGTATATCACAAATCAGACTGCCTGACCAAATCTCTCAGACATTGGTTTATCGTTTCCGATTGTTCCACGATTACCGAACGACCTACATCGACTATCAATCGTATCACGTGACTTCACTACCCACGTGACCAGGCTGTCCATGCTCCACAGATTCCATGTGCTTTTGCCGCTCTGTGTGTTTGATCTACCTATATCTACTGTAGAAGAGGTGAATGGTACGTATTTTACTAAATAATTTTATCTCTTTTTGCATGAAAATTCAGACACAACTATCTATGCGTCTGTAAAATGGGCTATTCTCCAATATCGACAAGTTTGTCAAACGCAAAACGATGCACAAACCCACCAGAGCAAGCATATCAAAGAACCTGGCAATATGTGAAACCTAACCTTCTTCAACTCTTTTAAATAGTTGCATTCCGCTTTTAAGAGTCATGATTGCACTTCTTGAAGCCACTATCAACTTCTTATGACATATAAAAAGTTCCATAGGGAAGCATTACATCGCCATCTAGCCCCAGTTGAAGCGCCTCTTGATAATCTTGTTCGGGGGAGGAAGCGGAATCCGGAATCAGGAATCATGCTTCTAAATTTCTGAGGAATCATGAATCTTACAGCTAAAAACACAAGGAATCAAGAATCTTTGTTTCTTACGAAGGGTCCATAAGGAATCAGGAATCATGCATGCAATGTTTAACTTTTGTTTTCTGCTTTTAAAAAATAATGACACTGATACCGATTTTTAGTTGACAATAAGCTGAATTTTCTGTAAGCTGTTTTCTTTTTACATCAGGTGCTTGTAATTCTTCTCCTATGGGAATGGGATATGCGTTTCTCGTAACTAGGGTAGTTTTTTCGTCATATAATATTTTTAGCATTAATAAACGGTCTTTATCTTTGGGCATAAAATGAGGAGGACCATAAGTTTTTAGCCTTAGTTTCTGTATGGGTCACAGTTTTTTGAACAGCCTTACATGCCAAATAGAGCTCCCTTCGATTAATAATAAACCAGTCCTTTAAAATACATGTTATTATAGAATATTAAAAGAATCATGAATCTTCGATAAAAGGTGTAAATGAATCAGGAATCACTGGAATAAAACTTGAAGGGAATCAGGAATCATTGTTTTAAAAAAATTCCGCTTCTTCCCCCGAATCTTGTTGTGATTATAGGCATTTTGTTGATAAAATACTGGCTATGATATCACAATTACTATTTAAAACACATCTGTGGTGTGTTAGCATTCTAATAAAAGTGCTACTGTCCTTTAGCAAAGCGTGATGACCAAGATGTAAACGGATGGAAAAGTTCTACAATAAATTAGTGACTTAATTTCATAAATGATAAATGGCCGCCAGGCGTTCCTCGCCCGCAAAGCACCCCGGTCTAAGCTGGGCCTTTAATATTATAAGTAATCAAATACTTTCTTTTTCAATGTATCTGATCTGCACTTCATACGGGGGCTTGTTTTTCAAATAGATAAATGCACTCCTCTCAACACTCGTGCAAATTCAACTCTCAAAAGTACGCTTCTTCAAACTTTTTTTATTGCATAAATTATAACCATTGCTCTTAACAAAATTGAATAGTCTGCAGGTAATCAATTACAAATTCTTAGTTTGCTTCAATATATTTCATTACAGAATATCAAGTTGAACATGAGCAATCCTGTATCACCCTCGTAAGTATACTTCTTTAATTTATACATCAACTCAGCCCTTTCATATCCTTGAATAGCTTTGTACATGTATTTTATAGTTTTTTAAACTTTAGTAGTTAGTTGGAGGTTTTATTCCCACGTTTACTATACGTGTAAAGTAACGTGAATTACTGTTAATACCAGCCCTATAAAATTCGAAAAATCGACCTTTGAAAAATTGGAATGCCAATTTGGGAATTTCCCAAAATCGGCCTAAGGAACGCGAATTGGAAAAATTGGAAGGCCAATTTGGGAATTTCCCAAAATCGGCCTAAGGAACGCGAATTGGAAAAATTGGAATGCCAATTTGGGAAATTCCCAAAATCGGCCTAAGGAACGCGAATTGGAAAAATTGGAATTTCAATTTCGGAAATTTCCGAAATTGGCCTAAGGAACGCGAATTGGAAAAATTGGAATTTCAATTTCGGAAATTTCCAAAAATTCCCCTCGGGAAATCGATTTTGAAAAATTGGAATTTCAAAATTGGAATTTCCAAAAATTCCCCTCGGGAAATCGATTTTGAAAAATTGGAATTTCAAAATTGGAATTTCCAAAAATTCCCCTCGGGAAATCGATTTTGAAAAATTGGAATTTCAAAATTGGAATTTCCAAAAATCCCCCTCGGGAAATCGATTTTGAAAAATTGGAATTTCAAAATTGGAATTTCCAAAAATTCCCCTCGGGAAATCGACCTTTGAAAAATTGGAATGTCAATTTGGGAAATTCCCAAATTGGCCTAAGGAACGCGAATTGGAAAAATTGGAATGCTGAGATGGGAAATGGGGGAAGGGGGGAATTACTATAAAGTATCACAAAAGCACGCTTAAACGAACGAGTACAATAGTAGTAGGGGGATAGATTATGCCCGGATTTCCGATAATTAGCGTAAAATCATCATAAAAGTAATGTAACTGGTGTGTTTTGTGTGTGTGA
>JAOEHV020463815.1:0-10138 GCA_025447995.2 Isaurus tuberculatus | reverse complement strand
TATGTTGGCTGTTTCCGGATCTGACTGCAAAATTTTGAAATTACGAAGAATAATGTTTTTTGCCGCTAAATTGTTAGCACAATGTAAGATAACAAAAATCTGTTATTGGATCTGAGCAAATTTCCTGACCAGACGTCTATTTCTGCGATACACTGTTCGTGAAATTGGAAGCAACTGAGGTCTTAAGGGGAGTCCCAGTGGTCTCGGAATTGAATAGCGGACTGAAGAAAACGAGACAATAATAAGGTAACATTACCCACAGCGGGGGAGAGGGATATTATTTTGCCGACCAACGAGGCTATAAAACGGGGCAAAACTACGGGTAACCGAGAACGGAATTGGTCTAGTGTGGCTAGAATATTATCAAGCCTGGACTGGGATATAGAAATAGTGAATTATCAGCAAAATCCCACAAGAGACCGAGCCAATCAATTTTCTGAACCGGGTCCCACACTGATTTTGTCTGATTCGGAACAACTCCAGCCACAATCAGGTCGACTCGGACTGATTTGGAAACCGAAGTAGCAACCTCTAAATTCTTTTGCACGAGATTCCGTCATCAAGATATAAGACAACATGAAAACCTTTTGAACGCCAAAGCTTAACGAGGGGCCTGAAAAGCTTGGTAAAGAGGTAAGGTGCGGAGGACAATCCAAATGGGCGGACCGAAAAACAAAAATACCTATTTGTAGAAGAATTAAGGGGCCACTGAAAACCAAGAAATTTTTGATGGCATGGCAAATGACGACGTGATGATAACCGGATTTGAAATAATACTTAAGAGCGAAGCCATTGGGAACAAAATAAAACGTTTTCCAATCTTCCATTCTAAATTTAGTTTTGGGAATACACTTATATATAAGTTGACATGGTGAGGGTCGAGGATCAAACGGGGCGAACGTTGGGAATTGCAGGAAACAGATAAGGAGTTGACGACGAAGGGTGGAGAAGATAATGCATGAGATACGAACGAAGAATTTTGAACAGCGGATTTGTTATTAGGAAGAGTGTTGCTAAGGGGCGTAACAGAAAAGGGAATAGCATAACCAAAATTTATAGTATCCAAAACCTATTTTGGAACAGAAATATCGACCCAGAAACTTACGTGAGCTTTAAGGCCTTTAACAATAGGTGCAGATTGGCCTAATTCATATTCATGTAAATAATCAAGGTAAAAAGCCAACAAATTTGACCTAACATTGTCATTGTCATTATTAGACTTATCTTCCATTAAAGAATTCCATTCCTGATCCAACGTTGTGGGAGAAGCAGAACTAGTCGAGGGGAATACGGGTAAATCCAAGGCTGAGACGGTTTCGTATCAGAGGGACTGCATAATGGTAGATTCAGTGACTTGAAGTTGGGAGTTAACTTGTTGTGGATGTTGAGGTCCCGACGTGGTAGTTGACTGGCCAGATTCTAGCCAACCGAACTGGACATTCACGCCACTAATGTCTCTGCGCTCCGCAGAAACGACAGGCACCACGTTGTTGTTCAAGCGAGTGTTGATGGGCAGTGGATTGGGCGTAGGCTGATTGGCGGTAATTTGGGGTTGTTGAGAAAAGATGCGGCTGACTTCTCGGGTCATTTCTGCCATTAAATCCATTTGGACGTCGCTTAGATTCTTGTAGTTTGTACTTTGCTCAAAGAGCCTCTCTCTCTGCTTGCCTAATTTTTTTGTCGTCTTCTGGATCAAGGGCAATTGCACTCGCTTTGTAGCGTTTCACTGTGAGCCAAACGGCCTCGGATGAGTCGGCCATTCTAATTTTAAGATTACTCTAGTGAAGTAAATTAAGGGCTTGATAAATGAAGTCTCTGGTATTTTCGATATTGTCCGAAGCTTTCTGTAGAATATCTTCGACCGAACGGTTGAATTTAAAATTCCGCTCGTTGCCAGGGTGGCTGAATTTTATGTCTGCCTCTGAATTTAGCTGTTTCGAGGTGTATTGGTCTGTTAATAAAGTTTTGTGCTCGTCAAGTTTTGTGAGCAAAAACGAACGAAAGCCGTCCAAGTCAGCTTTAGTCACGGTATCTTCGCTTGTCATCTAGAACGGAGTTGCGAAACGGGCTAGAAGGCGTCAAGTAAATATTCAATGAGCGAAAGAGAATATATATTGACTGCGAAGTCCCAATGGGAATAATATGCCACAAGTATGTGAGGCGTAACGACATAATAAAATACATTTTTATAGAAAAATAAAGAATAAAAATAAAAATTGAGATCGGGAGAATTTCTCAGGTCGGGCGGGGACGCCAAACAATTTTTTTACCTGACCTTATCATTAACCTCGAAAGTTAGGTCAGTTTTTAAAGCACTTTCTTTACATTTTGCTCCATATAAGTTACAAACTTAGAACTTTTGTTAGTTTAATCTTGCAAAATATGGAGGCCGACTTATACACGGCAAATTTTTTGTCACATTTACCACTCTTGGGTGGACGGACAGCCTTGAACGGGCAAAGGGCCTACGGTTTAACGTCCTTATCCGAGAAGACGCGAAAGTCTAACCATTTTCAGATGTTAGAACAAAGGCAGCACCTTCTCCTTAATTATTTTAAGACCCTAAGTGTTGGTCCGGCCTAGAATCGAACCCGAGCCTCCCGCTCGATAGACTAGCACCTTAACAACGAGGGTAACCAGGCGGCGGTAAAATACGGTAATAAAAAAAATGGGAATAGCTAGACATTTTGCAATTTTCCTTTTTGGTCAATACTTTAAACAAATCAAACGTAATGTTCTTGATTAAGCGACAAACAAAAGTATTTCTTTAATTATAAAAAGCAAAAAATTTAGCTCTATTCAATAATTGTATTATTATTCCTCGGATTAACGATCTGAGAGCAATTCTATGAAGCAGTCACCACACAAATAAGACAGCTGCGCCTCGGCTGAAATCGTCTGCTATATTTCGTCTGTATTTTTTTGAAAAGCTATAAGGTTTCGAAAACTTTAAAACAGAAATGAAAAGTCGAGACGGTATTAGTACGTGTCGAATAAGTTTAAACTTTAACAAAAATAATATAACTTTTAAAATTAAAAGCATATTGTATGTTCATATAGAACTTATCGAAATGCTATGTATTATTCACGTTCTCCTGTA
This sequence comes from Isaurus tuberculatus, assembly GCA_025447995.2. Classification (NCBI taxonomy): domain Eukaryota; kingdom Metazoa; phylum Cnidaria; class Anthozoa; order Zoantharia; family Zoanthidae; genus Isaurus; species Isaurus tuberculatus. The sequence continues at coordinate 7,038 of JAOEHV020463815.1, read as the reverse complement.
GGAATTAATTTTGTATGAAAAACAACAAAGCCTATTCTTCTGAAAGAAAGTATTTTATAAAAGTATAATGAATTCAACTTTTTTGCTTAAATACGTCCAGGTGGCAAGAAAAAAACGTCAACATCGCTCCAAAAGTGAAATGAGCTGGTAGGAAACTTTTCTTTCTTAAATAACTATTTTAAAACACTAGGTACACTGTATTTCAATTTTAGTTCCCTTGAACAGTCAAATGATTTTAACTTATATTTCTCAAGGCAGGATGTTAAATTTTATTCTCATCAATGAAGTTTGTTGATTTCTCAGTATGCTTGATATTTTAATTGCTATTACAAGGGATACTAAGATTTAATAATTTTGCTTGAGTGCAAATAAGAACGGACAACTATTTTTTTTCAATTTAACTTTAGAAAAAACAAAAAACAAAGATGGTAATGCTTTCATCTATAAACGGACAAATTAACTTTTGAGAAACTAAATTTTTATTTAATTGAAGAAAACGCTGACAACTTGCTCCAACTTTGGGCGCTGTCAATTGAAAAGAATTAGATGTTTTATGGTTTTTAATTTTTCAGAACAAGAAAGAAAATGTTTTTGCTAGTTTTACCACATTGGTTTAACCCTAGTAGTAGCTCTGATAAAAAAATTTTTTTTTCATGTGAATCATTAATTTGCACGTAAATTTTTAATCAATTTTTTAGCCTCGGTTTTCGCAACTTAGGCCACAATGTCATGTACTAACTGGTTCCTAAACAAATTCTAGTTCATTTAATCTAAAATTTTAAAGATAAAAGAACCTTTTGCCGTATGAAGTTTGGAAAACAATTTGATAAAGATTTGTAAACAAGCAAAAACACTGGTTTAAAACTATAAGACATCAGGAGTTTTTCTGTCCACCATCTTCTTTCATCTTGGTGTTTAAGAAACACCAAAGGCCGTATTGCTCGTTCCAATTGTTTTTTAGACTATTTGTGTTTGAATTAGGATTAAGTTACAATGTTTAAGCATGAATAAACTCACTAGCATTCGTGCCGGACCTTTTATTCTCTGCTACACCGTACTGACGAGTCCCAAGAAGGACGAAACAGCTGTCTACGATTGCAAATTCTGACTTATTCCGAGCTCTTAGTCATGCTGGTACACTGACAAGCTTCTCTTTAACGTAGTATATCAGTCATTTATACACTTACTTGTTAAAGAAAGAGTGTTAAAAATACCCAGTGGTTCAAAATTACTATACTATCGTGTTGGAAAGCTACTGAGGAAAGCGAAGAGAAATAAGTACGCATGTCTAGTGGGTGACAGAAGCAATCACAGACATTCAGCTATATTGTTTACTGTGTATTTTAAGCTTGATTTTACAAAGTAAGCGTTCATTGGAAAAATTATGATCTGCTGCTTTTTGCATTTGAAGTGATATCGTTTGCCGTGTTTACAATCATTTTTAGCTATGTTTGTCTTGTTTTTATACAAACTAAAACAGGTGCTGCGTAACAATCAAAAGAAATATGCCAGTTTCTCAATTGTAAACAAGTAAATCGAGTTCTCATATGGTTATTCTTTGAAACCGGTTTTGAAAACAAAGAGCCGCTAATACTTTTCTAAAGTCTTAAATGTGGCAATTCTCTTCATATCAAATTCAGATTTGATGATGATTTAGTTGATCCAGCTCCTATAAAGAGGTCAAAAAAATATAAATCAACCAAAAGCAAGATAACTGGTTTATCCTAAAACTGTTTTAACCAATCACAAGCCTTAATAGATTCTCTTCACACAAAATAAAAGCGCTAAATGCTTAGTGTTAGTGATGTAAGAACGTTTCACTTATCAAATATATTTTCCACTTGTAATAACTTTAATTTTTCATACATAAAACAGTTAATTTGTTCATTTCGCATTGTCACTGTTTCGTTGTCTTTTTAGTGTAAACAAAATAAAAAAACGTGACATACAAAACACACTGAATGTCCAAAGCTAAAATTGATTTATTTATTACTGCATGGCCTAACAACTTCTTTTTAAAACTTTAACTTCATTACAAATTTTTGTTTGACTTTAATTGAAAAAGATTTAACTCTGCATTCGAAGAGTGAGCGTAAAACAGTTAGTTTCGAGAAAACTACAGGTTTTCATTCATTTGTAGATTCCTAAAAATTCAACTAATAGCATCTTTCACGGTTATGTAATTATAAATACTTAACATAATGGCCAGCTAAAAACAAACACACGTTACGTAACACTTGAAAATGTCATCTGGCGTTTTACTCGTTTCTTAAATCTTTAAATAAGTAGCAAATGCCAGTTTACTTAACGAAAAAAAAAAACGCCCAACATTATGCCTCGATTTTTCTGATTGTGACATTCCAATTTACCTCCGTTAAACTGGACATTGCATGCTACGGATAGATTTTTGAAAATTTTATCTCAAAAATTCGATCTGTTGATGAGTCAAAAGGTTTTCTCACTATTTAATCTAGATAATATACTAAGTTGCATTGATAAAATCTTACATTTTTTCATCTGCTAGTTCAAACGATGAACAAAAATTTTTTTGACTGAAACCTTTGATTTAGACTTTGCTGTAAGAGACCTTTTTTAATAATGAATAAATTATCTGTGTGTATGAATATTTCCTATAGTTTTGTCAATGAAAAAATTAAGAAATTTCCAAGATTACAACATTGCATGACTATCCTAACTTCCTCGTAATTGCACTTAGAGTCTTCTCAGGGCTATAAGTCCTGCGCATTGAGGAAAAAACCGAAGGTACGTGGGAGAATGATAACTAAATAGCAGTTAGTGTTTATAGTTACAACTTAACATGCAGATCGCAAGAAGCTTTGATACATCAAATCTCTCTTCAAAGAAAGTAAGATCTCCCCAAAAGGATGTTTTCTATGCCGTCTTCGAATGGAGAAAGTAATAAAAAGGTTATTACGTGTTACCGAGCTCTTTTAAACAGAATTTGTTTTTGTCAGGAGAAAAAATAATTTGTTTATTTTACCAATTATAGTACAAATTTCACTTTCCATCAGTGGAAAAAGTAAACGAGTCTCGTATATAATTTTGTCGTACTTTTTGCAATATCAAAAACAAGAGAAAGGAGAAATTTAGGACATTCAAAGCACTCTCTTCCCAAGTGTTATTGATTTCAATTCAGTTGAAGAATCTTTTTATGCAAAGCATCCTTTTTGTAAAGGACACATATCTTTTTTAACATATGGCTGAAAATGAGAAACGCAGAAAAAAAACATATTTTATAAAATCAGGAAAGTAATGTTTCATGATTGATAATATGATAAAATATGATGCTGCGTCGGTGTTTCTAAAGAAACAGTTAGATAAATTTGTAAGTTTTACGCCGTAGAAGAAAGAAAAAAGCTGACGTTTCGGACTGTAGTCCTTCGTCGGAGTTTTTTCTCTCTGTTTTTCTCCCACACTTCACTCCGACGAAGGACTACAGTCCGAAACGTCAGCTTTTTTCTTTCTTCTACGGTGTGTAAAACTTACAAATTTATCAAACTGTTTCATGATTAATGTTTGTCAGTGAGGCGACATCGCTTATAGTGTTTGTAATTTAAATGTAAATTTACAAGTGCTGTACATGTTTGCAATTACGTATATATATATATGTGGAAAAAAAAACCTTGTGTTATCTTAAGTCCTTTATTTTATCACAAAGTACAAAATATATTTGAAATTTTTTCTGGCTGAAATAAACACGCAAGACTTGCAACCGTATTTGAGAACATCTTAAATAAGATTTAAGGTTGGTATTTAAACAACAACAAAAAAGAGACAAACAAACAAAAAGCAAGTACTTGCATTTAGCTTTATGCTTAAATTAGAAGTTCTTATAAGAAAGTGTTTCGAAGTACTATTGCAGAGAATTTTTGACAAAGCATATAACAACGGAGGCGTTTTGACAGCACTTCTGTACATTCCATTATGAATGGCGAAGTTAAAACATTTTACCATTGTCCTTTTTATGTGTTTATACATTTCCTAAACAATTATTTCAATTTTTCATTATTTGTTTACTATTGTTTGTTTATTTATTAGAAAACGTCGTAATTTGAGTTAATCCGCAATTTTATTCTCTACAACATAATTTGTATTTTCTATGTCGCATCCTTTGTCACTCGATTGAAAGTGCATGAGTATGTTATCCAATCAGATTTCAGGATTTGTAAAATGCGCTGTTATAATATACTAACATATGTAGTTATTTTCTACGAAAACATTTAAAAGGTTTTGGGTGTGCATTAAAGGTTTAGATTTTATGTAATTATTATGAAGATCAAAGCTAATAATAGCATAGCTAGTATACAAAAAAATACCACTTACCAAATAAACTATAATGGCCAAAGTGACATTAAGACAAAAACTCTGACGTATGATTAAGAACCTTGATTGGGCCGTAAAAGCATGGGATTTAAAATCAAGTTTATTAATATTCAGAAAATTGGCGGACTATTGCAAATCGTGCATTCTGATTGGCTTATGCATCTAGAGATCCAATTCAATAGTCAATTAGTAATGAAAGGTGTGTTTTTGAAGAAACTCATTTTCAATACGTATATAAATTCTATAATTATCTTTTTGTCCAACTATTTGTATAATACAAAATGAATTTATAGAGCTCTTTTCCTCTAGACTCCAACTCAAAAGCTTCTTCTACGCTTTGATTATTGACAAAGTCGACCTTTCCTTCTCGAGTTCTAACTGGTGTGTGTTAACTTCGTCCAATATTTTTCATCAAATTTGGGATATTCTCTTTTTGTGAGGTCTAACGCTATTGTAAAATGTTTTAGTATTAAAATTACGCAAAAAATAGTAATAATTAAAATCACTCGGGCTGTTGACGATGTACGGCATCATCAGGTAAGCAACATGCAACAGATATTTTTACTAGTTAAACGTTTCACAGTAGCATATGCAGGTCTCACTTAAAAATAACAATTAGAATTTTATATTTTGATTTTTTTTTCAGTTTGCAAAAAGAGAGTATTTAACCAGATAAAGAACCAATGGCAAACAACTTCACAGAAGCTGTCTCAAACGGTAGTTTCGCAGGCACAAATAGCACGCTTGAAAAAGTAGAGTTCACCACAGGTGAAATTGTTAGTCTTTCACTGTTTAATGGTGTTTTCATTCCGGTTGGAAGTGTTGGAAATCTCCTCGTGTTGCTTGTGGTTGCCAGTAACAAATACCTCCAAACAACACCCGATCTTTTCATAGCAAGTCTTGCTGTTGCCGACCTGTCAGTCACTGTTTTGTATCAGCCATTGTTTATCTACCACATTAACCACTATAATGAAACAAAAGGCCGTTACTACGGGGAAACAACCTTTTTTAAGATATTTTCCCTGCTCGGTCATATCTCACTGATCTCTTCATTGAGCAACATGTTTGCAGTGACCATCGATCGCTTCATTGCCATTCGATTTTCTCTGAAGTATGAATCACTCGTAACCAACCAACGCGTGCTTGTAACCATAACAGCATTGTGGGTTGTTTCTTTAGCAATGTCGCTAGGTTACACTCTTTTCAGGGTGATGGGAGTTGAACCAAATAAACTGCTTCTGTGGTCTTACTGTACCTTCTTTTTGATTACCATTGTGGTTCTATACATTTATTTACTGGTGGTTGCTCGAGGACAAGAACAAAAAATTCATACAACTCTTGTGGCATTCCAAAATTGCAATGACTCAAACAATGTCATACAACAACCAGCAAACAGGTAACAACTGCTGATATTGTATAAACAATTAATATCAATTAAATTTTTATACATTTAGTTAATATTATATGCCATTTTCATCGTCACTGTAATGTTCACTTTCTTGTCAATATTGCTGTCAATGTCACTCTCATCGTCACTGCAATGTTCACTGTCTTGTCAATATTGATGTCAATGTCACTCTTATTGTCACTGTAATGTTCACTCTCTTGTTAATATCGATGTCAATGTCACTCTTATTGTCACTGTAATGTTCAATGTCTTGTCAATATTGATGTCAATGTCACTCTTATTGTCACTGTAATGTTCACTGTCTTGTCAATATTGATGTCAATGTCACTCTTATTGTCACTGTAATGTTCACTGTCTTGTCAATATTGATGTCAATGTCACTCTTATTGTCACTGTAATGTTTATTGTCTAGTCAATATCGATGTCAATGTCAGTCTTATTGTCACTGTCACAGTCAATTTTTGGGTCACTAAACCAAAACGTGTTAGTGTGAGCTGGGTTTTATTTTCGCTTTTTAAGGCACAAATTGTTTACCGCACGAGCTATCCGTAAAGTTCTCCATACTACCGCTGTCATCTTGTTTTAATAGTGACCCAGAACCTAAGAGGGAAAGCAAAGCCACTAGAACTATAATTATCGTTGTTGGAGTGTTTCTTCTTTGCTGGCTTCCACTCATGTTGTTTTCTGTCTCGGAAGGATGGCGTGAGTCCAGTTCTTGGTTTATCAGAAGATTTCAATGGTTTCAGACCCTATCAATGTGTAACTCGTCTCTTAACCCGTATATCTACTGCGCCCGAAGTCAGAGATATAGGTCTGCGTTTCATCGTTATTTGCGGTGTAAGGGAGCATTCACAAAAATTGTTGGGGGCCGGAGAGGGGGCACTGATGAGAAAGTTGGGGGTCCCTAAAAAATGAAGACCTCAAAAGGGGTTACTGACAAAAAAATAAGGCTCTGAAGGGGGGTACCCGAAAATGAGAAGGTACACCAGGCATTGGAATAATGTTTTAATATCAATGTGCTTATCATTGAAAAAATATAATAAATTATTTTCAGTTATATAATTATTATTTTACTTCAACAACATGAAAACTCAACCTATAAACTCTGATAACAACTGTAAACTTTAAATAATAGATGTATAAAATTAGCTTTCTCAATAATTGTTAATTCATGAAGAGTGAATTTAATGTCCGGAAATGGCATGTAGGGTGATAAGGGGGGGGGGGGTTAAAATTATTGCGTTTCGACAGGGGGGGTCCCTGGATTTATTTTAATGGAACAAAGG
>JAOEHV020463704.1:0-10141 GCA_025447995.2 Isaurus tuberculatus | reverse complement strand
AAAGAATCAATGAAACGAATTTTTTCGAGGCCGGGGGTTCCCACTTTCAATTCCAAGATTTTTCCCCCATTGCGGACTTGATGAAGATCGACGCATTGGCGGTGATAATAGTCCACGATGGGGTAGCTGTCGTAGCCTTGAAAGTTGTGGGCGATGACGGTGACTTTGGCGTCGTCGTCGGAAAGGAGATTGTCTTCCTCATCGACCTCGCCATTGGCCACACCGTGGGCCCAAACGTTGAGCTGTTGACAGAACTGAGCAATACAATCGGGACCATACCACACGTGGGCACGGTCGTTCTGATCGGTTTCGGCTACCACCGGGTCTTCCTCTACACCTTCTTCGGTCACCTGCATTCTCTCGAGGTCATGGTCGATTTCATCGTCTTCCGAGGTTCGGGGCGGATGGAGACGTCGGGGAGCACGACCTTCTGCCCAAGCTTTTCTGTTTTCTTTTTCTTGGTTTTTTCTATGTTTGCGTTGTTGTTGTTGATCGTACGTCTGAATGAAGCTGCGATGGGAGCGTAAATCGACGTACTCCCGAAAAAGAAGGACATTCGTGTTAACAGCGATGTCCATAAGAGCGGTCGCGTCGTTTCAGGTTGATCAATTTGCAACAGGTCTTGCAACTGTAGACGTTCTGACAAACCGATTCCGAATTCTCCGTGGCAGGCTTACTTTCGATGGTGTGGGTTTGGTGTTTTTCGAAGCAAGTAGGACCAAAAAACGTCCGGCGACAAGCCAAGCAGGAGCGATGGTGTTGGCGGTCGTGGTGTTGACGGTGGTAGAGGTAATCGGCACAACTCTGCCGGCGACAGCGAGGACAATGGTCCGTATTGATCTCGCAAGCATGCTGACCTTGGTCATTGTATTTTCTCAAACAGTGCCAGCACCAATAACTACCTCGGAACAAAGAAGGAATGTTGGTGATGGTATCGGGAAAAGAGACCTAAAGGAATATCGCCGTACCCCACGGGGCCACGGGGTTATCAGTGTTTTTATTAATTACTGTAAAGTGTTACCCTCGTTAAATAAAGCCTATTATTATTATTATTATTATTATTATTATTACCCCTATTTGTACCCTTCATAACAACGGTCGTCATCGATGACGATGATGGTATATTCGGGCAAAGTTTCTGCAAAACGCGTGAGTTCCTCTCCTCCACATAAGATGCCCAATTCCAGACCTGTTTCCCGCTGCAAGGCATGAGCTTCGCGTTTTAAGGTGGTCGATCGGCGTTTTCGGCGGTTCGCGTAGCCGCGGTTAAATTCCTCTTGGGAAAGCGTGGCATGGTACAGAGCCACCAAGAGCGCTTTGGAACAGCACATGTTGTCGTCACTTTTAGGAATCTCCAAGACGTGCTTTTTAGTATGACGTAGCGTGGTGGCGGTGGCCAGACCCGGCGTATGTTTAGGTTTTTTACCACCCCCTAAAGGTCCCGAATGCACCACCACCAAACTGAGGGTAAATGAATCGTCCAACGTAAAGGCTTTATTGGAGTTCAACAGTAAGGCTAAATTCTCAAACACACGACTGACCCGGTACTAAAAGTGAGGGGTGCGCCATTCCCCGACGGTGACGCCCCAACCATCGTAGGCATGATTTAGTTGATCCGAACCGATCGTGAAATACAAACGATCGCGATCGTTCAGGTTGGGGTAGCGTCGCAAAAGAGTCGTAATGGCACGGGTGAGCGCCAAAGCCAATTATTCGGAGGTGTTGTAACGTTCGGGATCAGGCACCTCTCTTGGCCGTAAATGAAGTTGAGCCACATGTTCCTCGACCCCTAAACGTTGAGAGCGTCGTCGCGTGAGGGGTTGTAAGGTGAAATCGAACAACGGTGGTAAAGGTTGGTAAGGCTCGTAAGCACCCCCTTCTTGGTCCATCGGTTCCATCGGTGGGTCAGGTTCAAGACTTGCCAAATAAGCCTCGTAAGCTTCATTTAAAACACTGTCGCTATCCGCCTCATCGAAAAGACGATCCAGCGAATCTGAAGAAAAATCCATGATCAGACAAAGAATCCAAAGGATCGTCAACTTCACTGAAAACTTGACTTCATTTTTCGATAAAAAAAAGAGCGAGAGCTTTCGCAGGCAGAGAACATTTGCCAACTGCCGAAAATCGGGAGGGGTCGGTTTTTATGTGGAGGGCCCAAAACCGGTTTGGAACCGGTTTTGAACCGGGTTTCCATTTTTCATAGGGTACCCCCCATGGGGTGAATTCATGAAAAAGAGTTCATACGGGGTTTTAGGCCCAAACTATAAAAGCTGAAAGCATTTTGCATTCGTTAGTTTGCGATTTTGACTGCCTGGCGAAGCCCTGCTCCGATTTTCACAGAAATTTTGCAAGTTTTTTCGAAAAATTTTATAAAATTTTTTCAAACTATGGCAAGTACAACGAGTCACAAATGTTTTTTGTGTGTGCCTCCAGCCCCCGAGGACGATAAGAAAGCGGGGGAAGGTTCCGTGGATCTTTCTCTTTGGTCATGGTACGCCATGGTGATTTGCGCCGTGGCGAAAGCCTGGAAAGCCACCCAGGAGAAACCGGTGGTTCAAGTCCAGGTACCCACCTTGGGAGGATTGGCAGGAGTGGTTCTGGAACGCAAATGTAAGTAGAGCCTTTTTTATTTATTTTTTATTATGGTGATGATAAGATCGGAAAAAAATGTTTTCTCTGTCTCCCGTGCTATATGTTAGTCGTATCGGTTTAGTCGATATTACTAATATATTGCATCGTAGACATGGAATAAAAAACATTATTGTGATTTGATGACAGGTTATGATTTTTATCATGTTGTTATTTTCTATTCTTCCTGTTTCAATTCACTTGAACTAGATAGTGATGACAGGTTATGATTTTTATCATGTTGTTATTTTCCATTCTTCCTGTTTCAATTCACTTGTACTAGATAGACTAGGAATTTAAAAACGGTGTTATTAAAAGTCGTTATTTTTAATAGTTGGTGATGAATGGAAGACCGAAACATTGCTTTTTTTCTGCTATATATTAGTCGTATCGGTTTAGTCGATATTACTATAATATAGCAGCGTAGACATGGAATAAAAATAAAACATGATGGATTGTGATTTTTGGATGGAAAAATAACAGGTTTTTCTGTTATCACTGCCGTGCTACAAGCAATCGAAACAAGTCTAATATCAGAGTGCTACAAGCAGTCAGAAACGACTGAGACACAATCTCATCGTATGCAAATGTTCGTTACAGTTTCAGTGCATGATATGAGCATAAAACGTTTGTAACGCTTCTTCCAGTTGTATATTTTTTTTTACTTTCTACTCTTCCTGTTTCAATTCACTTGAACGAGGTAGACTAGGAAGTTAAAAAATATATGAATGGAACATTGGATGGTCTGGATGGTGCTACGATCCTTACCTTTTTTATAGCGATAGATGGTGATTGCAACATAAGACAGCCCCTGTAGTATAAGTTGGAAGTACCTTGTTCTTCGGAACAAAAGTGCAGGATCGAAACCTGCCGTGGGACCATTTTCTGGATGATGAGGATGAGGAAATGGATGGAAGTGGGGGGAAAAAAGATGAAATGTAAGTTTTTTCTAAACTGTTTTATTATTTTTTAATTTTTTCAATTAGCGTGATTGGTGTTGTATCGACGAACGCTCTGCAACCTTAGAAAGCCATGATCAGTAGAGTCAACTCACCCTTCGGGGTGTAGGTTTATAGGCGATGACGAATGTACTTCTGTTTTAAACGGTCACAGGAAACTTGAGTCTTTTTGAGGACTGATTTTTTTCTTTTTTTCTTTTTTAGTGGTTTCCGAACCATGAGAGGCATGTGTGGTGCGAAGGCGCCTATATGTTATTACAGTATTATCTCGACCATGATCTCCCGGAGTTGTGGGTAAAATGACCCGAGCCGACATTTTGGAGCGTCTCCTTTTCTTGTTTTTTGTAGTGGTATCCGAACCATAAAGAACAGGCCTGGTGTCGAGGAGGGTACACCCTCATGTTCATGGTTCTGGTCTTGGGCTTGTCCATTCCTAACGAGTTCGGGGTGGGCCCTCCCGAATCCACCCTTTGTCGTATTCATGTTTAGTCCTTTTTTTTATTTTTTATAGTGGTATCCCACCAGGGAAGTCGTTCGCTGTGAAGGAGGATTCCAAACCTTTTTGGAGTTGACAACCCGAGGGGAGGATACTGTACATATTGATCCCTGTATTAAAAAAAAGGTTTAAAAAACCTCAGGAAAAAAAAGAGAACGAACCGCCAAGATGCTCTTTCTGTTTTTTAGCTTTTTCTCAAGACCTTTCGTGCTCAGTCGTTTTTTTCTTTTTTTCCTAGTTTTACCCTTCGAAATATGTAAAATATGGAAAAGTTTTGATTCCCTCATAGGTGTATGTATGGAATTCGGTCCTCTTTTTTGAGCCAGAGGATCATGTTCATATGACTAACTTTGGGGGTTCAGCGTCATCCTACCGTATTTATGTGGATACGGTCAAGTGTTTTAATTCATAAGAAAACCGTGTAGGTTCGCTATTTAATTAGGTCTTTTTTTGTTTACTTTATAGTACATGGTAGGATTTGAAGCTACGCTCTCTTCATGTTTTGAGTGTCACCAACATCTGGTATAAATGTTGAGGTGTCCCTATACCCCCATCTATGTGCAGGCCAGGGAATTTTGTCATTCGAACCGGCGACAATTCTATCGATATGGAGATGAGCATGGAGATGAACCTCTCCCTTTTTCAGAACTCGTGTATATTTAAGTTTTTTCTTTTTTTTTAGATTTTTCTGGACGTTTGGATGACCGTCTATAAAGACCTTCGAGAACAACTCTACGATGTCCTTGCTATTCTCTTTTTATTCGTTGTATTTTATAGTCTGATCGTGACGTTTTATATTTCTTATACTTTCTTTCGCACTGTAACACATGATCATGCTCTTCATTCTTTTTTGTGACTTCGGTATGGTATGGTTTGAGTTAGAGCTTTTTTTCATCTTTATGAACTTTTCTGGATCGGGTGTAGAAGGACACCTCACCATTTCGTTGATTTTCCTCTAGTTGGAAAAAAAAGTGGCTTATGGCGATGACTGTGATCGCTTCTTTTTAACCTCCTAGATCCTCTCTCGTTTCTAGAAAGACTGGTTTTGAGGTCTGCCCTCACGAACCTCTTTTTTACCGTTGTCAAAGTCCAGAATGTCGATGTCTGTTTATTCATTATGGCGTGTATGCCTCGGCCTTTGATATTTACCAGATACCGTATTATTAATTTTTAGGCGGTCGGCAGGTACTGGAAAGAAGTACAGAGGGATGGTGACGTTTTAAACGATTTAGATCTGTACGAGTGCGTATGCCATCGCTTTCATGACGAAATACCCGTTGTACATCGTTTATTGTGCAGACGCCATATCAACAATATATTTTGTCTCAATATTCACGATTCCGTGTATAAAGCGGCCTTTGTATTACATGGCCTTCCTTAGTTGTTTTATTTTGTAATTAATGTAAAAAAAGATCAATAGTTCCTTAGTTGTTCTGTTTTGTAAATAATAACAATTTTGGTTTGCATGATTTTTTTGATAGCATGTTCTGTCAGTGTCTTTCGTCCGGGTAGTTGGTCAATGCTCCGTATCATCTTGCGATCCGTCTTGTGCTTGTCCTGGAGACCTTTGGCATGGGTATAATCAATATCATGCTGTCGAGCCAGGCGATCCTGTCGGTTGATTCCTGGATCCCCTCGTTTCAAACGTTTTTTCAGTTTGGTGCCCGGTCCCAAAAATTGATGGCCTGGCACATGCCATTCGATGCCCGGTTTGGCCAAGAGTTTTTGAATGTCCACTCCACGTCCTCTTTGTTTGCGTCGTTTTTGTTTTCTTCGATTCTTAAAATTCTTTAAGGAGCGGTTCGTTCTCTTTTTTCGTCTGACCCCCATGACTACTGGGGTGAAATCCAAGAGGTAAGGGGTCGACGTCGTCTATTTATATATCCACGACCCTTTTGGGGTGTATAAGGTTTCTTAGGCTTTTTGGTTCCTTTTCCTAAAAGACCCTCTAGGGCCCCTTCCAACATGCTCTCTCCCAAGGTGGGTTTTGTCGAGGGACCTGCTCCTTCATCCTTGGAACTGCGAGGGGTGCCCGGTAGAATTCGTTTAGGAATCTTACTTTTACCACTTCGAGGGTTGGTCCCTGTGCTACGAGGGGGAATTCTTCTAGGAATCTGACTGGGTCGACGTCGAGGGGTGGTGGTACTAGGTGGAGTCCTGGTGGTACTAGTCGATGGGGTCCTTGTCACGGTACTACGTGCCGGAGTCTGGATGCCTTTGGCTAAGCGTTTTAACCATTTTTCCACCCCCGTGCTGACCAAATCCGCTCCATCGTCGGGGTCCTCTTCCCCTGGGGCACCTACGGCCGGGATCTGACGTAATCGCTTGTTGGCTTGCAAGAGTTGGCGGGCTAAGGGTTTTACCCTGTCCACAATCTCCTCGGTCAACCGTGGGTCTTTCAACACCCGTTTCTTGGTCGCGGCTAACTCCCCGGCCCGATCCAGCCAGGTATTGCCGGTCAGTTTTGTAATAGGCTACTTCCCTCGGGGCCTCTTTTTGGGGGATGATCATTTCTTCCATGTTTGTTTAGGGTAACACACACCGACACACGTCTTTGAGTCCCAACCAAAATCCTTGGCTTGCTGTTGGAGGAGGTTTCGTCGTCGTTGGAGCGAGGTGTGAGCTCGTCCCACCTGGCGTAAAGGGGTTTTATAGCGTCGTAACTGGGCTATGAGGGGTGGGTCGAGAGGGACATTGTTTTTGAGGGTGTTGAGGACCACTTCACTGACGGCATTGATTTGATCCCGGTTGGCATGTTGCAACATTTGTTGACGTCGGCGCGGTTGACTATGCACTCGGACCAGGCTCTCTAGAAAAGGAGCTTGCCTTTCTAAGCGGCGGGCACTAGGATACTTCTTTTTGATAGTCATTACCTTTCCAAGAGTTTGCGTACACCGTGTTGCGCTGCTCCACTAATGGCACCCGTCCCTGCCGCCAGGGCCGCCCCTTTGGCCACCCTTTTGAGATTTTCGTTGGTGGCTCCTCGACGGACCCCTTTCCCAGACGTCGCGTGCCTCGACGCACCCCGCGGGTCAATCGGGCTAACCAAGGTCCTGCTTTTCGTAGGATGCGAGGGAGCGATCGGGCTAACGCGGCTAAACCGGCTCCTTGTTGCTGTCTTTGTAAAGCACGCTTGCTCTGTAAAGACGTTCGTTTCTTTCGTCGTTTCATAAGTTAGACTGTCTATTTTTCAGGGACACCTCTCTATTTATTCAGGAGCAAGGGCAGGAAACTGAGAGCCACCGCGGCAATTTCTCCAATCCCCCGACCGCGGTGACCGCCGCGTTTTTTGGGTACGTAGCGTCGTAAACCGCGTCCTCGTTGCACGCGTCGTCGTCGTTTGCGGCGAACCACACGTCGTCTCGGCATTAAAAGATTTTGCCCAAGGTGGCGTTCCAAACTCCTTCCAAAAACTTGCCTAACCCTTTCCCTCGCTGACTCGGACGAATCTTGCCTTTGGGAGCCCAAGTGAGCGTCGCTCCTTGTTGATAGATCAAACGTCGTCTTCCTTTGTGTGGTCGTCGTCGTCGGACCATACCTTTATATAGCGGATGTCTTTTGTGATGTGGTCGACGTCGTCGGACCATACCTTTATAAGCGGTGGTCTTTTGTGATGGTTTCGAAGAAGGTTCCTGACCCTTTGTCTTTTGTGAAGGGGTCTCGACCTTTTTATACCCATCGATTTGGGCCGTGGCCTCGTCGTACGTATAACGGGCTTTAATCCGATCGGGGAGGGGCGGAGCCAGATCGATCATCATGTGATGGGTCCAAGCCAGTTCTTGGACGTTCAGGGCGGTGCCCGGGGTCAGGTATTTGGCATAGTTGGTGTAGGCCACCCGGGTTTGGTTGATCTTGGTTTCGTACTTTCTAAATTCCATAAACCCTTTCAACACCATGGACGACCACGTCAACCCGGCCAAGATCCAGACGTTTTGGATCAAGTTCCCTACCACGGTGCCCGCGGCCAACAACACCAGGGAGAGCACCGTCAATACCAAGCGAGTGCGTCGTAGTTCCATTTGGTGTCGACGGTGACACCACCAATAAAAATGATAATGCACATAAATGTCTTGGTCGTTCATCGTTGAGCACTGCGTCGTCCTCTGCCTCTGTTTCGGGCGGTGGTGGTTGTCGTGCGAGCGGCACTTTGACGTTGATTTTGTCGTCGTGTTTGTCCTCCTGCGGTGCGGGTGGATGTACGTCGGGTAAGGGGGGATCGACCGTCTTTATACACGGTGGTAATGGTATTGGTATGGCTGACGGCATGAATGTTGCGCCCTTGTAACCGTTGATTTTGGTCTTGTTGTAAACGTTCCAACGTCCGACGTAGTTCGGGAGCCGATTCGGTCCGTCGCAGTCGGGGACTGCCTATCGGGGTGGAGGTTCCCACCGGCTCGGCCAGGCTATCCAGAAAGGCTTGAGGGGCTTGTTCCTCTTCGTAGCTGAGCATCACCGGGGTGGGTTGGGAGGTCGAAGCCCCTTGATTGACGGGGGTTCTGGGTCGGGCTCTGGACCTTGGCTCTGGCAAAGGACCCGTCCGTATTCCTTCAATCCGATCCCCCAAATCAGTATGGTGACCCCCTTCGCGTCGACGTCGTCGACGGGCTTCCTCCCTAGCTTGCTCACGGGGGGTTCTCCCGACCCCAACGTTGTGGCGGTGACGGGTCGGGTGCTGGTGGACGTCGTTGCTAAACGAGGACCGGGTAGGGGTCAGGGTGGTGCTACTGGTATAAAATCCTCTTCCCCCACACTGGGAAAGAGTTCCAGCGCGGCGTCTCGATCCAAGGTGCCATACGAAAAGGAGCTATCGACGTCGGGACTGGTCATGCTTTTTTGTAATGATAGGTGTGGGTATACCCTTCGTCGGCTAAGATCTGCGTAAAGAGCCGGTAGCGATCATCGGTGGCCGGATGAAGGTCGATCATCAAATAACCAAAGGGTCGCGAGGTGGCCGACCTATATACCTCCAAGGCCTCTTTCCAATAGGTGGGAAACATTTGAGTCAACAGCGTCCGAATCCCTACTTGATCGCGAGGATTCTTAAAGGCTACGATGTAATGGGCATTCCGCGAAATGGTTTTGGCGTATTTGCCTCGGGGAAACAGATCTTGAATCAGGTAGATGACGGTGATGTTGCGATGGTGGGAATCTTTGGTGAACAGGTCCAGCACCTTTTTATCGTTTCCCCCTTCATCCATCAAATCGTCCAAGACCAACAACCCTCCTCGGGTCGGTCCAAACCATTGGATCAATTTATTCCATTTGGGTAACCCTTGGTGAAACTTGACCCCGGCCTTTTGGAGCTTTTCAAAGGCCGCTTGCCAGACCCCATAACAATAATGGAGGTTGTGGGGTTATCCGATAAAATACTTGGTAGGGTTCTTGAGGAGTTTGCTGACAAACACGGTTTTGCCGGACCCCAAAGGCCCTGCCACTAAAATACTAGACGGGGTTAAAAACTTCCCAAAGGTTGAAGAAGGATACATGACACAAATGACACCACACCTTGGGTTTTCATGGTTTTTATTGCTATTTTTATTACATTGGTAGTATTATCCGTTTCAATACCCTCCTTTTACGGACCGGGCCTGCTTTGGTGTGGAGATGGAGGAATGGGATAAGAATGGCCACCATATCCCCTATTATCACCGGTATTGGGCTTATTTTCCCCCTTTTTGACCACGGTTCATCTCGGAGTTTCCCGACTGTCTACGTGTTTAGGTAAGTTAGAAAGAAGACACAAAGACAAAAGACTTTTTTATTACATTGGCAGTATTATCTAAAGCCTGTCAGCCAATGGAACTGTTTTGGCGCGGAGTTGATCGTTTGGGATCGGGCCATTAGAGAAAGACAGACCCTGGCTCTCCCCTATTATCATCGGCGTTGGCACGATGAGCGTTGTTATTTTATTCCTTTTTGGCCTTTTTTGATGACCGAGGAGGACGATTATCCTAAATGTCAAGGGTATTAGGTAATTATTGTTTTTTCTATTGGCAGTATTATCCTATTCCCTCCTTCGATGATTTTGAGGGGGCCTGTTTTGGTATAGAAATGTCCT
>JAOEHV020463593.1:0-10142 GCA_025447995.2 Isaurus tuberculatus | reverse complement strand
TCATGAGTCGAAAAATAGCTTCGCGCGCGGCCAACGATAATAAGGAATGGGGAGCCCTCTCCCCACTCCCTATTATCGTTGGCCACGCGCGAGGCTATTTTTCGACTCAATTTTTTGTGACTTCAAAATTTAGAATTATGGCAAAAAGGGGGACTGTCATACAGTCTACCGGTTAACTTGTTGGAGGTTTGAAGTAGTAGACAAGAATTCGTTTTCTTCTCTTAGTTTTAATCCTGTTTGTCTTAGAGCGAATAAATGCCAACTTTCAAATCATTACCATATTTGCTGTTTTTGTTGTTGAATCATGGTTGAAAAAATGTTACGCATTTTAAGAAGTTTATAGCTTTTATAATTTATGAGCCTAAATTTCGAGACACCTTTTGTTTTTATGTTTATTATTCCTTGCTATTAATCCATTTTTTTCAATAGTAACTGTGTATATGTTTTGAAATTGTTCTACAAGAAAATTGAACAAAATTTTTCTTTGTGTTTCTGAGCTTCTTGTATTCGCCTACCTTGCGGAGAGGCCACATTGTAAACATAGTTTCATTCTTCACATCTTAATGTCGCGGTATTCATTATCTTGTAAGAATTGTCTACAGACTACACAGCTGTTAACTTGTAACAGTTCTTTTGCAAACACAAGGTGATAAAACGCTGAGCTTTAAGGTTATAACAAGAGATGATTTTTGTAAAAAAAAACGTGTTTACTTGTTTGATTAATATTCTTCATCTTCCATAATGATTTTTTTTGCAGGTAAACTTAACTTAACTTTAAATTATTTTTTATGATTTTTTTATGTGTCTGCAGTCACTAAACTGTCTATCTTTTTGGTATACCTTATTTTAACCTTTTTTTAACATTTATCTTATGCACAGCTTTAACGCTTGTAAACAAGTTGTAACCCTTTGTTGTCTATTTTTTAATTTAACTATTTTTTTATATCGTACTTGTTACATAGTTTTATTGATCAATATCATCATAAATATCATTTTCGGTGTTTTTGTTTTTGTATCCTATCTTTTGTATTGTTGTTCTCTCTAATAATGATGATGGTTTTGTTTTCGGTAATTTTTTCATTCCATATCCAAGTCAGTCTACTGCTCGCTCTCCTGTAGTGTTGAGAGCTAGCATGCAAGCTAGGATAATGCAAAATTTTGGCAACGCCTTATAGAGGACACGTTTTTCTTCCTTGGTGGTTTTTCCTGTCAAAAAAAAGAATTCTCAGCTGGACATGCATAGATTTGAAGAACGAAAAAAAGCAAAGATTGCCAATAAGATTCACACTTTAAAAAAGCAACGTGAAAACGACATCCAGCTTTAAGAGACGTACCAGAACCAATATAAATAAACTCTTCCACTGTAGCACAACTGTTTTGATTCAGACTTGAGATGTTTTTCGGACTGACAGTATTTGTTCTGTAATCCCTCCTTTTTGTCTTTTTTGTTTTGAATTAAGATAAAACTGACTTTGAGGTTTAATTGGTTTACCACTGTCAACACTAGATAGCACTAATTGACGTAAGATAAGTCAAATCGAGACCAGTTTGACAAAGATAGAGCGCAAAATTCTAATGTTACACAAAACCTGCCGCACGCAAGATTCACGTAGGAATATTTCGCGGACGTAAAACATAGACTGGCTAAGTTCCATCACATTTACCGTGACAGTTCTTTGTTTATGAAGTATATATTTCTTTGACTTGATATCCATTACAGCTTCTTTATAATCAAACATTTTATGCTTGACATGTAACATGTATCTTTGCAGATAACTCAGTGTGACGAGAGAAGAAATATTAAAGACGCTCGATTGTGAAGCAAAATTCTTATTCTATCAATTCAACAAATCCGACATGGCTAGGATTTTTTCTTTGCCACATTTTTGGTCAGCAGTGGTCACTTTCTTGTTATTGACTGAAGTTGTGGCTCGGCGCAAGACCGCTTTTGACAGAATAGCAGCAGTGAATCGCAAATATGGTAAGTTTATCTGGCGTTATTATGAAATACAACAGACCAGACAAAGAAGCTTGCTAAGCTTGAGTAAACATTGAAGAAAACTGCCACTGGTATTTATATATAGTATGAGTAATGTTCAAAGCAAACTTCAAACTTTTCTTCAGGACATTTCTCTTTAATCTATATAAAATATATTGTTTCGATCAATTTTTGTATACGAATCAGTTTTTCGTTTTTTAATTGCGATATGCTATTACATTTTCGTTGTGCTATTGCCTCGTCCGGTTTTTACTTTTAGTTTTATTATTAAGAACAATCAACAAGAATATAACATTTTGCCGCAGGTTGATATCTGCATGTTATATTATGTTTATGTGTAAAGAAATGAATGAATTTTAAATCTTTTCGACAAGAATAATTAATTACTTTGCGCATTTAAACTAAATTAAAGAACACAAACGCAGTACAAGTTCTCATTTAGACATAAAGAAGTTCACATGTCTGTAGTTTCAGAACTCCGGTCGTTTTGAAGTTTTCGTGTGACCCTAATATGGACTGATAGCCTGTTACATTAAACTGTTAGTACACAATCGAAACATAGGTTAATTCCCGAAGGATCGCTGTTTTGTAATCGCTCCATACGTGTGGTTTTATGTATCAATGCCATTTGCTAATAATTTAGTCACGTTTTTCTCAACGCATGTTCAGTTCGGAGTTCAACCACTTGTTGATCTGAGAAATCATTTTCAAGTTTTCATTCGCCAACGGCGAAGGAATGAATATCTCTTTCAAGGGGAGAATATTTCCCTACAGTGTGTGTTGCACGTGTAAGTTGTTGACGTTAATGCTAGTAGAAACACTTCTATCGCCATGTAGTGTATTAAAAAATATCGGCAAGGAACTGAATGACCTTCGCCGTTCGTTCATCATAATCCCTTCAAGATGACCTGATCTTTGATCTTTTAAGTGTTTCAGCCTGAAATGGAAATTCAAACTTTGCCTGCAGCAGAGTAGCGACTTAATTTAAAACTGCTCATCGAAATGTTTTCTGATAAGTTTTGACCATTGAAATAGATGGAACTTCATTTAGACTTTAAATTTCGACTGAACTTTGACAATACTGTACTAGATGTAAAATACTCGTTTTTGTTTAAATCTTGTATTCACGGAAAAGCCTTACTTGTCGTGAATCTGAAACTGAATTATTTGCACATTTTTCAAATAAAACTGACAAATTAGGCTTTTAAAAACCAACCATATCGAGTAAATGAGGCTAATTACGATTGCGTGATCAAAGATTTATTGTGATTGAATTTATTAAACTGTTCCCGAGGACAGGATGTTCAACTTGTATTTTGGTTATTCAGTTATCAACAGAGTGCATTTGTGTTGGCTTGCAACGTATTTTTGACTTTATAAAACGGATGTCAGGACGATTATCACAGTACTAAGAAATAGCTTTGACTGTAGTTATTGAAATCACTGCAGAGACCAAAAGCACAAAAACTGTGTTGTAGGATCATTATAAAATGAGGGATAAATCAACTTAAGATATAAAAGATAGGAAATCCCCCGTACTTGATATATAAGAGTAGATAAAGTTTTATAAGAACTATGATAATGATATTTTATTGCTGCACTGAAACTGAACTTGTTTCCAGTTTGATAAATGTTTTTAAAATCTAAACAATAAGATTGTCGACTTATGTGTTTTTAGGCAGTTTTTCAAGTGAATATTGTTTACATAGATTAGTCTAGAAAATAACCCTTGAACAAAACAAACTCCTTTTGTTTTTTTAAACCTATACAAAGTTTTTTTCAAAAACTAGTATTGCTAATCCACATGAATTGAGATCAAATAATAGAAACGAAAAAAAATCAGGGTATTGATTTTAAAACATGATCTCTTAATAACAAATATTTTTTCAAAAATTTTTTCTTAGGGTGCCATTTTTTTAAAAAAAGGGTATGTAATGTAGCAAATATCATTTAATCTCTCTTATCTTTCCTCCTTAATGCTTTCAAATGTTCCCCTTTCCGTTGGGCGTGTCTTGGTAGCTTTAAGACGGTCTGCTCAAACAAAAAATGCAAAGCTGGGACTAATCAATACCTTTTTCGGTTTTATTTTTCTTGCAGTTAAATTTTTAAGATAAAGGATTATTAAGGAAATTATCTGTTTTGGAAAACTGAAATACTTCTCAAACTGACTTGCAAAGCCGATCAACAAACAGAAAGAAAGAAAGAAAGAATTGATCTCTTTACTATTTGTATTCTACTTTTAGTAAAAGTTGTTTATCAAAGACTCGTATGCCGTTGTTAAAGGCAAGATAAGATTTTGATTGCATTGTCTGTTCCCAGTTTTGATTATTTTTGGAATTTCCTTGTCTCGGGGATTTTTAAAATCCTGGTAATGTTTTGACAGATTAGCTAAAATACAATGACAGACTTTTAATTGATTGGTCTGCATTCACCGCATTTTTGTATTAAAACAGAACATACTTTTCGTATATTTTGTCAGATGATTGGGGTCTCAGATAATTTTGGCATTTCAGTCCAAATGCAAATTTTGTTAATGCAATTTTTTTCCCTTTTAGTTGTTAAAAAAGATACTGTGTATCCGGGAGTAGTTGAGGGTCCAGAAATCATTCTGATGTAAAGAAATAGCATTATAGTTTAAGAGGTCAAGGCGAACTTAGTTTGAAGCCTAAGGAGTAATTTGCAGCCAAAACAGCAAACATCTAATCTGGATGTCTCTCATCAGCGGTTTACTCTGCCGGTATTGCTGATCTAACACAACAACAGTTATAATTTTTAATGTATAAATTAAAAAAACATTGTTAACGACTTGAGATTTCAAAACAATTTTGAAATAGTATCTTTTAAATAATGCGTTGCAGTCAACTTTTCTAACTAGTTATTATTTTCTTAACATTGAATAGCATTTATATTACTAAGAACTAATGGCAACTCGTTTTAACACTTAGATTTTCGATTTGTTTTTAGGAATCAACGACACCAGAATTTCAAATGTTTAAGAAAGTATAATTGCGCTGTATGAAGCAACAGATCATAAATGTTGTAAATGCAATCTGACTGTAGAACTTCCTGAATACAGCGAAAAGCAACACTGACGCAAATTAATAAGCAATATAAGTTTTCAGCTAGATACTGTAATTTTCGGTCACTTGATTTCCTTATTAAAGTGTTAAAATCCGTCCAACATAAGCACAACAAGTGAATTTCCGCTTTATGTTTAAGTTAGAAGTGAATATTTTCACGTACATCTTAAGAGAGTACAATGTTTATTAAGTTATCACGAGCTAAGCCGGGAAGTATAAGGAAGTGACACCTGGCCTTCAGTTGTTTCGAGTAGTGCCTGACCATTGAATTAAATGTGTCCAACTAATTTAGAAACTTCCAGCAGAAGTTATTTCTTATAGTCTTACTTAAAAAGATATATCAAATTCGTTTCTCGCTCTCAATGAAAGATAACAACCTTGTGCACTTAAATGTTTCTCTAAAGTCATGGGAACAGTGAGAAATAGAACGTTCTCGAGGATATGTTGACGAACGCTCGTGATTTAGTTGTATGGGTAAACGTTCAAGAGGTCCCGTTAAAAGAGGACATTTTCAATCACTACAGTAGAAAAACGTGTGTTTACAGTTTAAATTTGGAAATCATAAGTCTGAACTGAAGGAGAAATCGTTTATTACAGTAAAGAGACATTAAAACTGTGTGGTTTTATATAGAGACCAAACATAAGAAAAAACCTTGACATAGTTTTAGTAAACGATTTATCGAGACAGACAATGGTTTTAAACGGAGACGAATTTGTTTCCCCAAAATATCGAGTTTCTAATTACTCTTCAGGACTCTTAGACTACCTTTAAAAGCTGTTGTCAACAGTAGTTTTTTTTTCCTTTCTGAGCTTGTACGAAGCATCTCTCTTAAAAGCAAGTCATGAGCACTTTAACCCCACGCTTGAATGACTCGATGAAGTTCACCATGTAGACCAAAACTAAGTCAGTATTTCTCCAGTCACTCTATTTTAAATTAACGTAGTTTCTAAAATCCATTACTATAGTAATTCTTAACATTTTAAACACTGATAGTGAGAAACGTTTTAATTTTTTTTATAATCAAAAAGAGTCATCATAATTTTTTCAAGCATTGTTTTAAATCTGACATGTGTGGTCCATCAAGCATTCCGCCAGGGGAAATGCGGAGTTTGGTTATTCTTAAAATCAATGAAAACATGCCTTTCTTAATTTATCAATCGAAATATTTTCTGATGCTGTATAACAAGTTTAAGCGCAGAAAAATTTTCCAGATTCCTGAAAGGCTTAAATCCTTCCAATTATCTTTTAAAAACATTTTTTCGACACCTTAAATTTTTGTTTCTTTTACAAAATAGATAGATATAAAGATATATAAATAAATAAGTCTAGAATAATATTTCATAGCTCCTATCTGGGAGCTACTGTTTACAGAAATAAATTAAAAAATTCAAACAAATGCTCAAATCAAGATTGATCTAACGTTTGAAGTATATGAAGAGGAGCTTTTTATAGGATTCTCTCCCTTGGGGGAAGCACGTGATTAGAAAATCAACCATTTGCCCTCTGTAATGAGAGAAATAAGGAAAAACTATCATCAGAACTATGATCCGTCTTTAGTTTGGGACTAAGCTGTTCGATTGTGTATTTACTCTAATTGTTAATTTTTGTTATCACTATGAAACTGAAGTGATAAATAGGATATAACGGCGCTAGCATAATTTTTTTGTATTAAGAGTTGAAAGGGGTCATCAAAAACCAACTGGAAAACTGGAATTTAAAAGGATTAATTTCATTATTGAAAGTCTAGAAAAATCGGTAAAAATGAACTTGCTGTAAAACAGCGTGACAAACAAATTAGATTTATTGGAATTCTTCGAAAACTATTCCACTGAATGTAAAGTACAACTGTCTATACTTTCTAAGAGAACATGTTTTTTTAACAAAATCAAATGAACGGTGCTAGTTTATATGGGAAACTTTCAAAGATCACAAAACAGTTTTAAGTTGAAAGGACTGAAATTTCAAATAAATTGAGAGTAACAACTTCGTGCTAATTTACCAATAATGCAGGAAAATGTTTGAAAGGTTTTCTGCTATTTAAACTTTGGCTTAACTTTCTTGCGGTTTGTGTGAAGTTAAGCGCTCATTAAGCTTTTTGTTTTATGTGTTCAATTAAACGGTAGGCGCTTCCGACGCAAGATTTTCGTGTTTCCGTTAATTTTGACTTCGCCTTTCTTTAACTAACACAGGTTGCCTTGAAGGCTTTTTTAGTCTACCAATTCTTTTTCAGAAAGAAGGCATTCTGAGTGTATTTGGTTGCTTTTGTAAAAGTTTTACTTAATTTGTATATCTTTTTAGCTTCTTAATAATATTTAGGAATCTCGTCACATGGAGTTCTGCCCACTAAACCTAAAAATAACTACAACCGCAATCATCCTTCATACTAACACACAGCATGAAAGTTGGCTGATAGTTAAATAACCCATATTAGTTTTTTTTTATCAAGCTACATATTTTAGAAAGTTACAGTTACTATTTTTAATACTGTTGATGCTATCTTTATCTTTGTGATGATGAATGTCATTCCTTGTATTCGTCTCCATTCCTGTGTTTGGCTCAATCTTCTTTTTTGTATTTCTCCTTAAATAAGTTTTCATATTCGTCTTTTCTCCGTTTTTGTCTTTCGTTTTTTACATTGCTCCCTTTTCAATTTCATTATTATCATTATCGTTTTTCATAAGCTTCTTCCATTTTTATTTTTAGATAATTCTTTGGAACGTTGAATGAAGTGAGTTATCGCTTTTATCATCAAGTTCCACAATCTCAGTTCCTTTAGTTCATCTGGGTCTTGTAAAACTTCTGCTTCAAAACTTCAGGGCTCTGCTACCGACAACATTTCCCTAGGTCTCAACCGATTAAATGCTTTTCTAATTTATTTCAGGCGCGTATTCAAACGATAGACTCTACCAGATAGATATGAAATTTCCAAGATCCAAGAGTCAGGCCGGAATTTCCGACCAGGATGCACCAGTCAGAGATCGAAGTAGCTTGTGGCCCGGTGGTATAATCCCCTATACTGTTACCTACAACATACGTGAGTTGCCAGGATCAGCAATCTACAATATATTTTCTTTGTATTTAGTCTGAGGCCTTTGCATCAAAAACTCAAATCAACACTGTTGCATGTATATATGTAACTATCAGGGCTTGACATTAAAGGTGGCCCGATGGCCCCCAAAGCATTTTTGCCCTTTCGGGCCAGTACGGACCAGTGACTTTTAAAAATTCCTGGCCCGATGTCCAGCAACTTTTTTAAAAGTAAGCTTGTAAGATCTGTCGTTCATCAGAATCATGGATAATCGAAATCAAAAACAACGTGCCAAAGATATGTCCTGCCAAAGATGTGTCCTGCCAAAGAGAACTACATAAATTGAATGAAACAGGCCAGTGCAATTTATTGGGCCAGTGAATTTCGATTTTATTGGCCCGATATGCCACTAACTCAAAATGCGTAATGTCAAGCCCTGACTGTACTTGGACGATTTAATCCAAGTTAAGTTTAGATGGGATAAAAAGGTGAACCTTCATTTCAAACTGAGCGAAAAAATTAAGTTTAAGGTTTTACTAATTGCAAGAAAGATAGCTTGCCAAAGTTAAATCCACTAAACAAGCGACCCTTCTGTCTGGACAACAAAACTTGATTCTCTTAGGCTACTTGTAATTGATCCCTTCCTTCTCTTCCTTGACCAGAAACGCTGGTCAATAATTAGCTGATGGAGGCGAAAAACTAAAACTGCAATTAAAAATGAATTAATTTGTTGTTAATACTAACCTGTTTTAGCAGTGTCATTTTTACATCATATTCAGATGGTTGAACTAAGTATTAACATTGAAACTGAACCTGAAACAAATCCTTTTTTATCCTTTTTATTTCAGGAAAAAGTCCTAAAACATTGAAAGTGTTGGAAGGAGCGATGAGAGAGTGGGAAACACGAACTTGTATCAAGTTTGTCAAGAGGAACAACCAGGAAGATTATGTTGAATTTTACTATGGTGACGGGTGAGTAATTTTCTTTAAATTCTTTCACCACGTATCATTGAGAGGAAGAAAAAATACTAGAAGAAAAGAAAAAGTCAATTTTGTTATCAAGTTAGTTAAAAAGTGAGCTTTCATTAGATAAATGATTTTCAGTGGAGCCCTAAGTTGTTCCTCTTTTTTTTTCTTTCCTTAAATTCATAAAGCCATTAAAGGCAAAACAATAATTGTTGCATTTTAAATTGACTATATAAGACAGGTTATTAAAAGGACTACCAAGATTAAAAAAACAAATTTCAAGAAAAACAAGGTGTTTTAGAGACACCATAATTACTGAGGAGAGGGGGGGGGGGGAGCAAGGATGGGGGTTTTTGCCACGAGTTCACGAACAACAATTTTGCGTTTCACGAGTCACGAAACAAATATCAGTTACGTTTTCACGCTTCTAAAAAATAGAGGTCATACAAAATGTCAAAAACGTTACGTTAGTCATTTTGTAAAACAGACTGCTTCGATTAAGTTAAGACAGCTCACTAGAGTTTTACGAAAAAACATTTACTCGCACAGCTCGCCCACTATGCGTTGTTAGTGACTACCCTCATAAATGTAAGAGTATCTTCGTCATAATCTTCCACGGGATGTTGATTCTGGTTCAGCGTGGTAGGAAATTACTGCTTCCGCAAAAGCAAGAATATTGTCGGATTCGTGAGCCGTGGCGGCCATCATTTTTAAAAACCTTGATTATTGATCTTTGATGGCGTCCACATGTTCGGGTGACCTCTGTGCGGCAACAAATTCCCTTAGGACGCCAGCTGTAGGTGAGTCTGAGCGCACTACAGCTGTAGGTGAGTCTGAGCGTTACATCAAAGGACTCAAAAGTGAAATTTATTAAGCCACCGGATGCTAGTTAAGGTTGTTTTGGCTAAATTAACGATTTAATTGATCTTCAATCTATGTGTACACAATCGAGGATTTTGGCAGTTCACGTTTCTCGGAGTGCACTTCAGTCACGATTCACAGACACCAAACCTGGTCGATCATGGCGTCACGAAAATAAGCTTGAGTCCACCCCCCTTCCTCCCCCTC
>JAOEHV020463485.1:0-10142 GCA_025447995.2 Isaurus tuberculatus | reverse complement strand
TTGGGGCCATAGGCGGCTATGGCCCCAAAACCGAGAAAAAACGAGTCCGGACCCCTTTTGCTGTTCAAAATCCTGTCTGGACACCGAAAATCAGCAGTGTAAACAGTGTGCAAATTTCGAGGCCTTAGGGCTCTTTCCGATTATAAACCAACCCGATTGTTACCCGTGTAAACGGTTAAAAAAAATTGGTCCGGACCACCTTTTAATGGGTTCGGACCAGGTTTTTTCTGTAGTGTAAATGGGGCATAAATCATCGCCACAATAGTCATCATCATTTTAGTATTGCACCAAGCGCTCGTTTACGAACAAAAAACAAAAAAAACATCATTACCATCTGATCATAAAGCATCATAATCATTTTTATTTTAACAAGTACTCTTTTAGCGACAACAAAACAAATAGCACAACCACCATCATCACAATCATCTTCTCTTAATCAGCATTTTTCAACAACAACAAATAATACGTAAATTAGCATGCACTGTTCAATCGGAAGCTTTTTGTGCTTGTATTTACCAAACATCTGGCCGAACAGAATACAACTTTTGAATGCTTCATTAAAAACTCTTAAAAACAAAATATAACGTAAATTTATTGTATTTCAAGGGAACAATAAACAGCCATTACTGGTATAAAACAAAACTCTTAATGATGTAAGTCACCTCAAAACGGCAATTGTGTTTGGGAATGGATTAAAACCGCACATGTCTGTAGTTAAAGGAATTAAAGATTTGGACAATAAGAATAACGTCCTTGTTTAATTTTACGATCGTTTTTTCGTTTCACCAAAGGAGTTCTAAATCCAAAGAATCGGGAAAATTTTACAAACTGTTTTTAAATAACCAAAACAAAATCCGTTTTTTGCTTAATAATTTAAATCAACACCTTCTCTTGAAACCAAAATAAAACAATATAAGGTTTTTGTCAGCTCATTTGACGTAACAAAAATTGCACTTGCTACAAACTGTATGAAGCAGACAAGAAAACAACTTAAGATATTGTATTCGTGTAAACGTTTTGTTCAAGATGCTTTGAATTCTCTAAACTCACCAGAGCTGCTCCAAAGCTTGATCAATTGTCTTTTTCAACAGTGCTTGAACATTCTCAATCATTTCAACTTCCTAACGAAAAAGACGAAATACTGTTAAGAATCTTACCCCAAGCGTAATGGTTTTCACTTTTTCTTAATGAATGTACAGTCACTTTAGTCTTTACAAGTTTTGAGTTTTTTCAAAAACTCAAGAAAAAATATGTTTCTTTTAAACACTATGGTTTGCTCGTTATGTACCGTATAAAGCAAGCAATATATTTACAACAATCTGATCAAAACATTTTAGTTCAAATTAAAAGTTTCGCACTGTTAAACAACACTTAACCTGATTTCAGACACAATAAATTTATAACGCCCATCGTTGTCGCTAATGGATATTAGCTTACAGTAATTTCCTTTGACCTATAATGACCTACCATAAGTCTTTAGACTGTACTAACATCATTTCATCTAATGCTCTAAACAATAGCAGTTTGGCTTTAAATTATTTATCTTACTATTATAATAACAAACCAAAAATGTGTTCAATGATTTTCAGAAAAAAAAAACCTTTCCAATAATTTTTTGCGTTATGCAAAGTTCATACATATTAAGCTTTGATTTACTCTGAAGCTCGTCTTTTATTTGTGTCGAAATGCAAATTGCGAGCTCAGCGTCCCTCTCCAGTGCTTTTATTGGGAAATGTCAACCTCGCGTTGCCAAGGTAACTTGTTTGTTTGAGGGAGAAAACTCGCTAGTTTTGGTTGTAGTTTATACTGTCTAAAGTTTAAAAAATGTTAAAAAATGAAAACCTTCCATTTTCTGGGTACTATGAAATAATTAAGCCTCAAATCGTTCCCGGTAATTTTCTTTAAAACGTTTAATACATTGTCACCAAAGGCGAAGCTTATAAATGCTAGATTCAATAATAACCAACGTTTTGCCAAACAATGAATAAAATAACAAGAAAACCTCCGGTCGAAAAAAAGCGACCAAAACACCAAACGAATGATGTGTTTTATATAAACGAGTTTCTCTGATAAATATCGCCTCAAACTTCTCGGAAATTATTCTCATGATTTTCGCTTCCTGTCTGATATGGCGTGTTTGGCATTCTAAACTGGAACTGACTCCCGTCTTCAAATACTATATCTTAATTCAAAGCATTTATAACCATAAAGCTGCAAGTCTTTCTTACAGCAAACGAAAATATCTTTCCACTGCGGCAATCTTTATCTTGTTATAATTAGTCATCCATACCAAACGACAATAAAATTGCCGTGAAAAGCATTTATACCAAAGAGCAGTAAATTAGATGACAAATTTTTTAGTATAACAGAATGCGTCGCATAGAAAAAATTGAAAATTGAGTTATAGTAAAAAACACACATTAACTTAAGGGAAAAGACAAATGATCCTTCTCAAGGAATATATAAACAAAGATAACTTACTACAATAAACCTTACCTTAGTCAAATGGGTTTCGACGTTGTCATGCACTAAATCAATTTTCACTCGTCGCTCTCTTAGGGTCAAATTTTGCTTGGCGCTGTTTAGTGGTTTTTCTGTTGCCGCTAAAGCCTTCTCCAAGCGTCCGATAAAAGCTTGCAAGGCTTTAATTTCATTGACTGTTTCTGCGTGCTGTTTCTCAAGTTCTGTTCTCCAGTAGTTGATATCATAGATACGGCGCTCCAGTTTATTGTTGACGTCCAGCTGCGTACGGTGAGTTTGTAGACAGGTTTCTGTACGAAGACGAGAGCATTCGTCCCTGAGTCTCTCGGCTGTTGCACGTTCTTTCTCCCCAGATGTAACGTTAAACACATTCGAGGTGCGCCATTGAGCTGGGCTGTACTTGTGGACGGATCGTTGTACAACGGCTGTGTATGGCAGATGTTCCAAACCAGTTGACGATCCACTGAGAATTTTGCTGGGGAACTCAAAAGATCGTGACATAGGCCTAACCATGCTGTTAGCATATGTACTCAATGTTCCCGTATACGGAGATGTTGCTGGTCTTTGGCCCTGATACGAAGCTGTATAAGTCGTTTCGTAGGGTCCGCCTGTAGGTCTCAAATATGGCGGAGGATCAAATGTTGTGGATGACAAAAATCGCGCTGTTTCAACAAATGATTGCGACATATTTTCTCTTTAAAACTTGGGCTTGAGATGGAATTTTTTGCGCCGGAAACAGCTACCGATGAAAATGTTTTTCCAACGCTCTTTCTTCGAGTCGAGGTGTACAAGAATTCTGTTTTGTATGGTTTCGGAGTTTTTTATATCCGGGAGCGTCCTTGTTTCCTAGCAACGCTTTCTGCAACACTTTGTTAAGCACTCGATTGGACCTGTTTTTGTTTGCAATTTACAGGCAATGATATGATTGGTTCTTTTTTTGTTTCCGCTTTTGATTTCACTTCCGTTGAAGAAACTCCACGTGCTTTGTTCTGTTATGGAAACAAAAACATTTCAGGATAAAAACTTCAAAACTACTTCATTTTTTTCGTGATTCTCAAACCCAAATCGATTTAGTTTGGGTAAAAAAATTTTTCCACTTTTAACAAAAACCGGCGAGAATCTCTAAATTGTAAACGCAAAGAGCTTTTTTTTTTCTTTGCAGAATAATTTTCTTAAAATTTCTTAGCAACACCTTCTAAACGAGCCATTAATTCTTGCCCCAAAGCATATCAATATTTTATTGAAAGGGTCAGT
The DNA here is from genome assembly GCA_025447995.2 of Isaurus tuberculatus. NCBI lineage: Eukaryota > Metazoa > Cnidaria > Anthozoa > Zoantharia > Zoanthidae > Isaurus > Isaurus tuberculatus. The sequence goes on along the minus strand of JAOEHV020463485.1, from coordinate 6,407 downwards.
AAATTTTATTTTTCGTTTATATATATTGTATTATTCTATGCAAGGACAACTGCTGCTCTACATTTTTCAATAAAATTCTTTCACAGTTGGAACCAACACACAATCATTATTCTTTTTTTTTGAAAATATTTGACGCGAAACCAGGATTATTCATTATTCTTTTAACACCATTTCGTTGTTTTTTTTTGTTGAATACGAACGCTTGATTTGCAAGAAACAGCGTTTCTCGCGAGCTACAGACGAGCTTAGTTTGGGAACTCGAAGACAAGTGTGAGCAATAATTTTCAGTAACAAAAATTTATCATTTCTCATATGGTAGAAATTAATATTGAAGTCTTTTCTTCTTGCAGGTGCTTTTTTAGATATTTTTAATTTTGCTCAATATCACAAAGTTATCAACGTAAGAAACCAGAATCAGCGATCACAAATATGTGAAAGCAGCGCAATGAACGACGATGCAATAAAGATTTTGTGAATTAAACCTTTGTTTTTCTTTGTAGATCAGCTTCACCGCTCAAACTTGACTACCTTATAGCAATTAAATACCAAGTCCTGTACCCACTGCTGAGTGTGTATGTTGTCATTTGCTAAATAAAGACCAAATTTACGCTTGGAAACAAAATGAAGTTCATTTAGAAATGAGGACGCGCTACTTGAAGTTATACATATAGAAAAGACAACGCTAACACTGTACAAAAAGATCCTTGGTCGAGATTTTCATTTATGCTCACAAAAATTACTCAAGGTGTGAAAAGGTTTATAATTTTTTATTCAATGTGAAATCTTTTTTGTTTTGCAAAAGAATGATCTGCAAAGAAGTGATAATTGTCGTGTTGTCATAATTCAAAAAACCATTACTTTTTGCAAAACTATTAAAATTCCAAGCGTTGCGCACCCCAGACGGAGTAGTCCCCATAAAGAACTTGACAGTATTAAATCTTATACGTTATTGGCTAAAAACCAGCAAAAAAGAAAAATACTTGAAATTCACACACACAGATTTGGAATGTATAAATTATAAATATATTATACTACGTCAATTCGTTGCTTTAGGGAAACTTGCTCGATCGAACATTCACACTACACTTTGCAGCTTTATTTTAGAGATAATACAAGCATTCAAATCTTCATTGTTTCAAATATTGATTTGTTCATCAAATTAACATCAAATACGAGCTTTTAAGACGCTCATTAAATTTAGAGTTAAGAACAAACAGATCGTTACTAAGGTATAAGTTTTCTGGTTTCTAAGAGACAAGTTGATTTGTTAAGTTGATTTGTTTAAGAACTTTTCCCCCTAGCTCTAAAACTTTTTTAAGACGTATACTTCCTCCTCCAAATTCGGAAATTGAAACAACATGAACGTTCGTTTTCATTGATTAATAAGGTCGTTTTAAATCCGTTTGTACAATAAATAAATACAAACTACTTTTTGTCAGAACCTAGTAGCGCACTGGGGCTGGAGCTTATCTACGATTTCTGTAGTGTTAAGCGGATGAGAGTCTCTGACTCCCCCTGGACGGGACACTGATCCATCACAAGTTAGCTCCCAGTAGAAGTTGATACTTTATCACCGACCTTGTCGTCTGCTTCGACGGAAAAGAAGCTCAATAAAATTTATTAATCTTTCTATCTTCTTTTATAGAGCTTAACTTCGCTTGTTAGTTTTAGCCGTAGTTGATAAGCGCATTCAGAAAGTGAGAAATTTTTGTCGAGGTTTTACTGAAGCGAAGTCGTATAAACTTGCTCATTCGAAGTCGGATTAATTGTAAATGAATTTCTCGTTATACGGTCTCCGCCACGTTAATATATTCATAGTTAAATTATTTAAAAAGCATAGAGCAGAAAGTTTATTTAACTTTGAGCAAACAAAATTGTTGATGCTATTCTACTGGGCCGTTTTTTTCCAGGCGATAAAAGTTAGCGATTATTAATCTTTGCCTAAATGGGCCGTCTTACTTTAAGTTACTGTGTTGGTACTGAAAATTTCTTGGCGTATTCAAAGACTGCCCAGCCGATTCGGATCAACGTCACAGAAAAGAATAATTCGATTATGTATTTGATCGCAGTAACCAAAAAAAGTCAGTATTGCTCAAAATTTCTTTAAAAAATTGTTTTTGTTGACTGAACCTAGCTAGGTATATATTTTTTTATACATTACTATTTTATATATATATATATATTTTTTTTATTCTGTTTTAGGCCAAATAGCCGATACATTTACAAAATGTCAGAAAATACGGCAGAACGCGAAAAAAATACAAAAAATGATTTTCGATAAGCCAAGCGTTTTTGACGAATGAAAAATGTGTTAATCTACAAAACGTGATTTAAAATTCGAGATTTTTAGCTGATTCTGTGAATTCACGAGCATTTAAGTTTATATTTGTTTGTTTTTTTTGTTGTTTTTTTTGGTATTAAAACGTATTTCGTTCACTCACCTGAATGTCGATTTTGAGTAATGTTGCTTTTGTGTTGTGGCGACAGCTATTTCCAAGCTCTCACAACAATAAAATTGCTGCAACTTCAATAGAAGTTGATAATTTCTTATTTAACCTTATTAACCAGTGACGTCATAAACGACCTTACGTCCGTAATTGAAGTAGTTTAATGAACCAATTATCTTTAAACTAAAACGATAATTTTTTTTTTACCAAGTTTTTAAATGCTAGATTTTTGTACAATAATTACAAGAACAATTCAAAGTTCTTTTTACAGAAAGATATTTTATTTAACGTTTATGCCGGTGTTTTAACTTTTAGTTTAACAGAAGAAACCAGTGAATATGGAAACGTAAAAGCGCCGTTGAACAACTTCTTGACATCTACTAGCTTATTACTGTAACAATAGTGCAGTGGATTGTAACCAATCACTTTCCAGCTCAGAAGAAACGTTTAACTTTCAGGCATTTTTGCATGTAATTAGTTTAGAGTTTTGACACTTTCAGCTTGACAATTTGTATAGCTGAATTTGAATTTATGTTTAAAATATATGTTATCAATGTCAAACTTTTTACAGGTACAAAGACGAGATTAGAATGTTGAATCTAAATTTTTTATTTCTCTTAAAATGTATTTAATTAGCCATAAATAATAGGATTAGGAAAACAGGAATAAGAAAAAAGGAGGTCGACATTTCAACAACATCTGCGCGCGCAGGACGAAGGCTATACGGCGAGGATATTATTATATTTTCCAAACTCATTATGGGCGTATGTAAGACCATCTTTTTGATCATCAACTCTTCATGTTTCAGTGGCGTGTTTAGCCCAGCTCTTTGCTTTACTTAAATCTCCTCTCTGCTCAGAAATTATTTTTTCCAAGAATTCGTATTCAACCTCCAAACTTTTGTATTTCCATGACAGCGTCTCTACCTGTAGTTGTAACTTATGTTGCCAATCCATGGCCACCCTTAGCTGGTCCTTTCTCGATGGACGATATTTTGTTTCCTTGACCTTGCTCTCTGCTTCTTGCTCTTTTTCGTTTTTAGTTGTTTGTTTTAATTCCTGAAAAAGAGATCGCAAAGGGTTTATTTTCAGGTTGATTTATAAAATGGTCCGTCCTGAAAAAGTAAGATTTAAAAAAAAGGAACTTTGTCAAAATTAATTGATTTAGTTTTTTTTTGTCCATAGACAACTTTTCAGCTGCAGTCAATATTTAGCATGTAAAAAAAACTTATTGGGACTCTTTTCCGGTGGTCATTTTTCACGCCTCCGACCTATACGACCCGCGGCCTCCTTTATGGGTGGAGATTTGTTAATCACGGTTTTCTCGGAAGATATAAAATCAAAACTGATTTAGCGGTCTGAGATTGTCATCACGCTGAGATTGTATTATGGCTACTGCGCAAGCTCTAGCTTGACTGGTCAAACGTTAACACACACCAGTCTTTGTTCACATGTAAAAAATCAGAGGCCGAGCTTGGGCTGATTTATGTGCTGGTAGGCAGCGTGGTTGGCGCAGTTGGTATGATCTATGCCTTCCAACAACAAGGTCCCAGGTTCGATTCCTCGGCTCTGCCGAAATTTGAACATTTGTGTGACCTTCTTTTCCGCCAAAGCTTACTCAGCTTTCCATCCTTACAAGGTCGGTAAATGAGTACCAAGTTTGGCTGGGAGCTAACCTGCGATGGATTAGTGTCCCGTCCAGGGGGAGTCAGAGATTTTCATCCGCTTAACACTACAGAAACCGGAGATAAGCGCCGGCTCCTATAGGCCACTAGGCTAGGAAAAGGATTTAGTTTTCTTTATGTGCTGGGTAACCGCTCCTGAGTACTACACATGCGTACATTTGCAAAAGTTGTTCCCAAATCGGGCTAAACCTTTCACATTGAACAAGACAATTCTACCCTTGGGTTATTCTTTCTTTCCAGACTAAATTATCTCTACCCCCTGATTTGTCCTGGTTGCCTTTAAACATTTCAATTTTCCCATAGAGAATTTCAGAAGAATTGGATTGGCCTGCAATAACTTGTTGGTTAGCTGATTAAAAAAGATAAATCCTTTCCCGACCGAGTCTGGTGGCCCATGAGGAAAGCGTTTATCTCCGGTTTCTGTAGTGTTAAGCGGGTGAGAATCTCTGACTCCCCCCTGAACGGGACACTAATCCATCGCAGGTTAGCTCCCAGTCGAAGCTGGTACTCATTTACCGACCTCGTAAGGATGGAAAGCTGAGTAAGCTTTGGCGGAAAAGAAGGTCACACAAACATTCAAATTTCGGCAGAGCTGGGGATCAAACCTGAGAATTAACTTGCATTTGGAAGGCAAAGAACTTACCCACTGCACCAAACACGCTTCCCGCTAACAATATATATACCTAGGAAAAGGCATTACGTCTTATCGTACCTCTGTGATGTACTCGTCACTCTTCAAAATGGCGTTGTTGTCAGCGGTTCGCCTCTGATGTTTGTCAACCTCACTGTAACTGGAAAACCCCTGATTGAAATTTTTATCCGGAAATCTTTCTTCGGGATCTTCAACAGAAACTTTTTTCATTTGGGGACTTTGATTAGACTCTGACTCAATATTGACAGCTTTTCTACCTTCATTTGCGCTGTTGGTTTCCTGTCGGGACCTTCGGTCGTATCTATAAGTCTCAGTCGTTATGCTCGAGTGGGTTTTTGAAGATGCGCTACTTGTTGACGTCTCTGAGAATGAGCTTACGTCCTCTTGAGAACGAGGCGTTGATCTGCCTCTTTCATTGGCTAAACTTTTTTTCTGGGTAAAACTAGAGGAAGAAGTTCGTTTGCTTTGATCTACCTTCCTCAAATGCAAGTTCACATCGCTTGTAGGGCTTGTGTGAATATCTTTGTTTCTTGATGCTTGAGCGGAAGGGCCATAAACTTCCCCTTTTCTTGTACTGACGACATTTTGATTAGAAGCGAGACCACGCTGAAAGATTCTATCACCTTTAATTGAGCTTATAGAAGCTGTGTGAAACTTTTGGTTGGACAGGTGTGGAGGGTGCTCTTGATCGGTCACTTTAAAATGGCTTGAGGTTCGTTCAAACATGCCACCAGAGGTTTTCAGGACAGGAGTAGAGTTGGGATCTTCTGAAGGGTGTTTTGCTGCTTTTACGTGACCAACGCTTGCGTTGATTTCTTCATTACGCTAAAAATCATTAAAAAAAGCTTAGAGAAAAAGTATAATTCTGTATGAAATTTTATTGTATGGTGTGTTAAGTAGTTTGGGAGGAACAAACGTTTTGTTCAAACCATTAATAAGAGTTAAAAATTCGACCAATTAGAAGCTTGAAAACTACATCTGGTTAAAAGCGCTGTGCTTGAACTTAGACCAACAAATACAAACTGTCTACTAAAACGGAATCAATTTCCGCCTGATAATTCAAAGGCGGTTTACCCAGATCGCAAATCGATTACAAAAAATACGAAAAATAAATTAAATATTTGTCTAAGTCTTGTGGGAGTATGTAGTTTACTAATCTACTTCAGCAGTCAACAGCTTTATATAACAAATATTTCACGAACGCGCGTGGGATATCTAGTGATAGATAGCCGACCTGGCCGGGAAACGCCGAACTATTGTAAAATTTAACATTGCACGCGTAAGTGGAATAATTATTTTTGTTAAAGTTAATCACATTACAATACAAATCTGTTTTTCCCGCTTTTTTATTTACGGAAAACTGTTTGCCATACTCAAGAGACCTGATATAAATGAAACGGTTAACCCGTCATGGGTATAAGCCCTTACGCTTAACTACACCCGTGCTCAGTTTTTTCTATGATATCTTGATGGTTAATTCCCGCTGTTAACGTGGGCTTGGTGTTCTTATCAGTGACTTCAAATTATATTACCGCATATGCTATCTGTGGGCGGACGTGGTTGGCGCAGTTGGTAAGATCTCTGCTTTCCAACCACAAGGTCCCAAGTTCGATCCCGGCAGTTT
>JAOEHV020463374.1:0-10143 GCA_025447995.2 Isaurus tuberculatus | reverse complement strand
AAAAGAAGGTCACACAAATATTCGAAAATCTCGGCAAACTGCCGGGATCGAACTGGGGACTTTGTGGTTGGAAAGCAACCAACCACGTCCGCCCAATTTGATTTTAAAGAGCGCTGAGTATTACAAAGTGCGACAGTACAAACATCATGGGATATTAAGGTGTTTTGAGAAAGTGAAAGCAGTGCCTCTTTCGTTTAACAGAAACAGTTGTACCACCTTCTTGTCCTCCTGGAAAATGGCGCTGCGGTAATTCAACCACGTGTATCGAGAATAATAAATTGTGTGACGGAACATTTGACTGTCCAAATAAGTTAGACGAAGGACCAGGCTGCAAATACGATGCTTGTCACAACCTAAATGGAGGGTGCAGTCAAAAGTGTGTAGACGTCCCTTGGGGTAAGATTGTTCGCGGTTTTCTTGTTTCCGTTTCTTTTGTTAGTTTAATGTTACTGTTAATAGGCGTACATATTTGTATTTCCTTTATTGATGATAGTTTGAAAAAGTTCTTTTTGTTATGCTCTGTTTTTGTTCTGCGACTTTTGTTTTAAGCTTGGTTTACACTTGCAACGGACATTTTTTTTGACTGTTTATCAAAGCATCCGTGGAACTCGGCTGTCGTGTTTTTCTTTCAGGCGCTCTGGGAGCTTTGGAGAGATTTGCTAATCTTTCCGATTGTGCTTGCACTTCGTTTTATACTGATTAACACTTTGAAGATAGCAGCAGAAGACTAACGGAAGAGAAGAGATAACGGAAGAAAAAGGACTAATCCGAGCTCGTGCTTGTGTTTCCGTTATCGTTTTCTAAGTTCAGAGTACAACGTGGACCTTCTTCCGTCTCTGTCTCTGCTTCCATCGCAAGTGTAAACCAAGCCAAAATATTTTTAAAAAATTTCATGAACATCAAACAACCAAGTTTAGCCTATTATGTCTTTCCACTTCAAAAATTGAGATGCGGAGATGGGATGGGAGCAGATCATTAGTACCTTCTGTCCCCGTGCGCTATGGAATACGTTATCAACGAATATAATATAAACAACATATATATATTTATTAATAACAACATATATATAGAATAAACACCACAATTTAGCGCTTTTAGGTCGTCTTTAAAAACCAAGATACTCAGAGATGCCTTTAGTAGTTGAACAATTTTTATTTTATTGTACTAAACATTAAATGATACAAATAATTCTTTTATGGGTGATTGGGATCTACGTAAACCTCTAAGGTGTTATTACCCTTTCACCCTCCACCTTTGTAACGTGTTTTTTTTCTAAATTAAAACTTGTACTATATATATGGTAAATAACATAAACTTGAAACTTGAAACTTTTGAACTAAGTTTATTTTTTTTATTTTCCATTTTATTTAAGGAGTACAATGCCAATGCAAGGAAGGATACATTCTCCAAGATGATAACACAACATGTCTCGATGTTGACGAGTGTTTGAGTCCACTGCTTTGTTCACAAGTTTGCAACAACTTTGAAGGGTCGTATTACTGTTCTTGCGTTCCTGGATATAGCTTAATGGCTGACAGAAAACACTGCAAAGCAACAGGTAAACAATTTGAATAAAACATTGAAATATTATCCAGTATAAAAAAGGCATCCAAGTTTTTGATCTGTACTTCCTTTGGCTTTTTTTTAGTTTTTATTATCCGTCATTAGATCTAGAGTTGGTACGCCACCTAGAAATCCGTAAATTCTGGAATTTTGGGGTATTGTATTCAAGGCCTTGGATTCCCTTAAAACGGCCTTTTTTGTAAGGGACCTGGAAAAATCCTTTGATTTCGATTTTGTACACTACAAAGACTTATGGTGAAAAACACTGTTAATCTCTCACAGAAAAACGATTACTAATCCGAGAAATGAAAACGTTGTTGAAATCAAAGTTTTGGATCAAGAACGAGTCTGATCTTTGGGTGGAAACAATATTTCAACTTTAATTCAAGTCATAGTCATGTTGTCAATAAGTTTACAAGCTCAAGAGGTTCCAAAAATTGGATTTCAACAATGTTTTCATTTCTCGGATTAGTAATCGTTATGATGTATTTAAAAATGTCACATCGACATGGCTCTCACAGCAAACTTGCTCAAAGGAATTCAGTGTTAGTGACGTTTTGTGATTTCGGGTAAACGGTCCAAGAATAAAAGGCTGCATAAATAATATGAACAAATTCAATTGTTTGTTTGACTTTGAGGCGCCATGAGCAACGATGATGTTATTTTCATTGAACCCTTTTTATGTAAAAACGTTCTACCATTTGTATTATATTTTTTTCTGAGTGAGAAGATTGATAAAGTGATATGAAAAACTCGAACATATATATACCATGCTATTAACAGTTTTAACAGTTTAGCAAGATATTTCGTTAATGTTACTCATACCTAAGGATATGTTCTGAGTACAGGGAGACACAAGAAAGATTTTTACGCTCGTGACGTGCGTGATGTGTTTTGGCGTAAATTTTTCCCGCCTTTTCGTGGAGAACGACATGATTACCGCGATGTATTTAAACGCTCTATACTAGTATTCTTATGTTTTTTTAGGTCCAGAGACTCCCTTCATTTACTTTTCCGCTCGTGAAGAGATCCGGCGAATCGATATTAGGAACGATCGTAGTTATACAACGGTGTTGGATAACATGGGGAATACAATCGGCATCGACTTTGATTGGAAAGAGCAGCGAATTTACTGGTCGGATGTTCTTTCTGACACTATAAGCCGAGGGTTTATGAATGGAACTGGCCGAGAGGAAGTCATAAAAACCGGGCTTATAACGACAGAAGGTTGGGAAGTGTTGAATCTATTTTAAGTTATTAAAGTCGAAATCTATTTTTTTCTTTTATGCATCTTATGAAAAAGATAATTATATAGTTAATGTGGATCGGTTAAACTAAGAACAAAGGTAATCTTATCTTGTTTTATCTCCTCATTTTCGTCCTTGCTAAAATGTTTAGGAGCGTTTCTTTGTTTTGTTTGCTGGTATTAAATGAATATGGCAGCGTTGCTGACACGGTAAGATCTCTGCCAGAGATCCTGGGCTCAAACCCTGTCTGTGCCTGATAATAAATCATTTCTGTTACCATCCTTTTAGGTAAAATTGACTCAGCTTTCAACCATTACGGGGTCAATAAAATAATTAAGGGTTATGGATATAGCTAACTTTCGGCAGTTTAGTGTCCCATTCATGAATCAAAAGTTAAAGTCTCCTACCAATTCAACACCACAGAAATGAAAGATAAGAACCGGCTCTATGAGCCACTGGGCTCGTAAAAAGTAAAATGTTACAGTCAAACCGGATGTTCTTTTGATGACAACATTGCAAAGTTCCATCGCAATATTGGTAATTTGATTGGCAGTTTGAGCGGAGCAAGTTGGAACCCGCGCACACGATTTTCAATTTTTATTTGATGTGTTTTATGACTGACATGTTTCGACAGTTGCCACTGCTATCATCAGAGTATAAAATGATAATATGTTAACGAGTATAAATGAACATCTTGGTGCTGACAAAAATTCCAATGTTTTTAAACACCTGCGCGAGTCAAAGGCATGCAGCGATGCATGCTCTAAAGAATGTTTTACCATAATTGACTCCGCCAGCACTAAATTTAGCCTAAAGATAAAGGAGGCATTACATATTAATTGGATTAAGCCTTCCTTAAATCAACAGGTAAAGCATGCCAACCTAAAGCTTTGTTGCTAATCTTTGTATTTATGCTAATTACTATTACGAGTTGTGTATTTATACTCATTAACATATTATCATTTTATACTCTGATGATGGCAGTGGCAACTGTCGAAACATGTCAGTCATAAAACTCCGAAGTATTATTATCGCTGTTAAATTTATTTTTCACTTATTTGATGTGTAAGTTGCGAATTTTGTTGCTTCCAAGACACACGTACATCCCAATCGTACTACTTCGTTTGAGAAAAGGAAACGAATAATTACCTTGCGGTCGTCTGGTGTAAAATATTTATAAATGTTTCCAATAACACATGTTTGTATGATACTACTGTGTTTGTTGTTGTTTTTTCAAGCTTCTTAGACGCTAAGACCGTTCCATAATGTCGTTGTTTATAACCGTGGCATCAACCTATTTACGATAATTGTTATACAGGAGTGGCCGTTGATTGGATTGGCCGTAACCTCTACTGGTCTGATATGAGATTTGACAGAATAGAGGCAGCAACTCTGGAAGGAAAAAACCGCACAGTGATCATTACAAATGATCTTGAGTCCCCTCGAGGACTCGTTCTCGATCCAAGAGATGGGTAATTATGTTTAACTCTGTGTAACTGTTAAACTATTTACCTGTTTAATGATGTTAAAAGTTAGATTTAGTTACCAAGACTAAGATAAGCCTTACTGCTCGGGTTTTACAAGATAATTTTGCTCCCGGAATGTAATCTTCAATTCAAAAACCCACATTTTTGTTCTTGTTTGTATCCTAAAATGAAAAGGTTATCCATTGAAACAAGTTGTCCAGTCCCCGCGCATCCAAGTAGTACCCATGCCACAACTCGTTTGGGACTTACCGGTCTAAAGATTGCTATTTTTTTATTTATTCTCATTTACTTTAAGCTGAGAGTTTGAAGCCAAAAATTTGAGCTCAGGATTTTGTAAAATCGTGTTTTGATTTTTGGGAAAAAACAATGTGTTTCAATAAATGGTATCAGAAAAGCTGAATATTTTCTTTCACGAATTTTAGATTAGCTAAAAGTTTTTTCCTTTCACGCTGAAAAGTGTAAAGTTTAGTTTCCATTTGTTTTGAAAAAGCCAAAACATGTGAGTTCGAGGTGTTTTGGTAGCGCAGTGTTTGCCAGGGGGCACTCTCCCTTCCCCAGCCCTTCTGGTTACGGCCAAGATGGCTTGCTAACTTTTTTTACAACTTGAAAACTCCTTAAGAATTATTTTAACTTTGTTTTTGATATGCGCACGAGCCCTGCGCATTTGTTTAATTGTTTTTTAAACTTTCTTTTGTTATCAGCTATCTGTTTTGGACGGACTGGGGATCACAGCCGCGAGTGGAGAGAGCGAATATGGACGGCAGTAATCGCATGGTTCTTGTCAATGGATCACAAAAGATTGTATGGCCAAATGCTCTTACCCTTGACTTCACAACCAGGTACTAAATAAAATATTTATAAATTCTGAGTTTCAGACTTCCTTCGTCTTTAATCTTTGCGTTGTTCGTAAGGGTTCAGGAAATTCTGAAAAAAATCCTTGAATGTTTTTAATCTAGCTGTGGAAAAGCGAGGAAAATCGTTTTTTAAACAAAAAAAAGCGAAATATTCGGTTTTGTTCTTTTGCTTTGTATTTAAAAATGCCTTTCTGCTGATCTTTTGAATTGTCCACCAAACATTCGGGGTTCCAGTGCCCGTCATTTTTTTGGGAAGTGATTTCTGATATTTGCAAACGTTGTTATCGGGAATTTTCTTTGCGTATAAGACGAAGTGTGTCAATGATGAATTCAATGTAGTTTGAAAGAAAAAAGATATAAGTAAATTAAATCATCCAAAAATTTCAACTTATGAAATTCGCGTTGAACAACTCTTCCCAATACACATAGTAAAAGATGCAAGTAAATAGAGAATAATACATAGGCGCGCGGAGATATGGAATTTATTTTCGAGTGTTCAAATTGGTATCTCATGAGTGAGTTGAGCGAACGATGGAGATGTTTAATTTGAACACAAGAAAATAAATTCCATTTATTCCATAGATACTGAGATTTACGCACGGAATTTCCATCTCGTAAATAATCGTTCGCTCACTGCTCTCAGCAAATCGGAGAGGCGAACGATGGTTTCCACTAGTGAATTTTCATCGTTCGCGCCTCTGATTGGATATACGATGTTTTTTCACTAGTGAGCAAAAATCGCACGTCCAATCAGAAGCGAGAACGATGAAAGTTCACTGTCCACAAACTTTCCTGGCGCCTTTGTCATTGAAACTTGAAAATGGCGGAAAGCAGCTCGACAAGTTTTGTGGCGCTCAACAGCTCAATAGAGTGCTTGTGCATTTTATTATTTATTCAAAGAGACATAAATAATTGTGAATACTTTCCGATAATTTGATACTTTTAACTCAATTTGTACAGTATTTTTCAAATAAAAATAATTTGACAAAACTGTTACTTTATTTGCTTTATTGATCGTTAAATTTAGAATTGCTTCTGAGAACAAAAAAATGTTTTTTTAAAAAAATCTCAGTATCTATGGAATAAATAAATTACAGAATGGAAAATGCTTAAACGATTTTTATGCACTCGTTGGTGCGTATCAAAAACCTCACTCGTTCGCTGCGCGCACTCGTTCGTTTTCTCGATACTTCTCAACTCGTGCATAAAAACCGTACGCGCGCATTTTCCATTGAGTAATCTCTATATCTCCGCGCGCCTATGTATTATTCTGTTTATTATATAAACATATACCACGAATTTATGTAAAACAATTTTATTGAAATATGGAAAAATACTGCAAATACATAAATAGCAGAATAACACAACTGAAGTAAAGAAAAAGTTTCTATTCCTGACATACCAAAGAGTGTTGATAAGTGCTTTTGGAGAGCTTGTACCAATTTGTTTCTTCTCAAACAGAACGTCTATCTCCTCTGGAGTAAGACTAGAATCTGCTTGAGGCTTGTTTCCCTTTCCTAGCCGTTTAAGTTGGTTTTGTTTTGACTTAAGCACCTCTCGTTTTCTTGTAAAGTTTTGTCCTGTAATAATGGATTCACTGTATCGATACTTCTTGAGATAACGCTCGATGGAAGAAATAAATCCCCGTAGAGTTGTTAGCTCATATTCGTCACCGTTCTTTAATTTTTCTCACAGCTAAAATAAATTTGCTTAGATACAAATCAAGTTCTTGAGGAGCTTTTTCTTCAAGCCGGCGATTTTCATTCTCATTGAAGATGAATGAGTTCACAAGCGCCAAATCAAATTCAGTCTTCTTTTTTGTGTTTATGTTTTCTTCTTTTTCGATAAAATCGTCAACATCTGTATCGTTGAAAGACAAAAATCTCTCGGACATGGTTAAGCAATATTTGAAATTGATTTACATGTTTTATAACAGAATTGTCAAAAATATAATCAAAGCAAATTTCCAACTGAAGGTACGACGGCCAACTAGTTGCATAGGCGCGAGTTGTCATGGTAATGCAAGAAGATCACTGATTGGCTGAAAAGTGATATTTACACACGTAAAATTATCGTATTTTTACGTGTGTTTAAATACGACATTTCTCAACTGCAGAAAACCCTATAAGACACTCTTGTTTATGTAATAAAAAGGTTTTCAACAAATCCATTTAATTATAAGAACCGTAGTTCTCGCATCAAAATTAGTTTAAATATCTTTATAACCAAAGGGCTTAACGACTGCGGTTTATACTTTAGTGCATGTGGTAAGTGATATAAGATTAATATTTGGTTAAATGAACACAGTCACATGTATGCACGTCATTTTATCAGTCATTCCGGCGATTTTATAAAACAATTTTGACTGGAATCTAAATAAAGAATCAAGAATATCCTGTTGTCGAGTACATGGACTTCAAAATGCACGAAGCCAAACGCCTTCCTCTCTTTCAGTTTTTTTTGTTTTCTTTTTTACACAGTCAGAAACGTTTTTCGTCCTGTACTTTCCATTTCGGACATTTCGGTCGCCGCTTTAGTGCAAACGTTTTCCTTTCACACACTACCCCCTTAAAGACATTCCTTTTTGTAGAATGTTTACCCGTTGCTTGATTTTATTATAACATCTGTGTTATAAAAACAAATTGATAGGGAAATCTAAAAAAAGAATATCCTGTTGTAAAATATCCTGAATCTTTCCCACGATCAAAATCTTTTTTAATCCTGAAAGTTACTTTTCGGGGTTTCTTCATTAACCAAACTGTTACAACAAATTAAACAATTTAAATTGTTTAATTAGTTGTAACAGTTTTTGAGCATTCTTTAACTTTGACAACTTTCTTGTTTCGGTTGGTTCCTCGACGCACACATTAACTGTTGACATCAGTCTCTGGAAGCAAGGATTTTCTTTTTTAAATAATTTTTTTTATGCGTCATTATGTTTTGTTATAGCAACGTCATCAATTTTTGTAAAACATTTTTGATGCATGCAACAACCTCCAAAAAAAGAATATCCATTGCTGAATCCATAAACTATCGTTCACACATTAAAAACCATTTTTCGCCCTGGAATACCGTTTTGGGCCTTCGTCGTTTTCAAAAACGCTAAAACAGATACAACTTTTTCAACCTTTCGTTGTTTTTTATAATTGTTCATATTTCGGAAGCAGCGTCTGATATGAGTTTCTTTACGAAATATGCAATATTTTGATATAAGGCTGACTTTTCTTTACAGACGCGTGTATTGGATGGATGCCGACACAGATCAGATTGCATTTTGCAACTACGATGGATCAGGTCACCATATTGTGCTGATTGGAAGCAAGATTATACAACACCCATTTGCAATGTCTCTGTTTGAGAACTACGTGTACTGGAGTGACTGGGAAAAGAAACGTATCATTCGAGTTGACAAGCTTCATGGTAAAAATGCAACTGTTCTCCATTCCGACTCGACTTTTCAGTCCATGGATCTACATACAGTTCATCCATTACGACAGCCCCCAGGTAGTGTAATTGTCGTCATCTTTATTTTTGTAGTCTGCATCACTGTAGACGCCAATATTACTTTCAAAATGTCAACTTCTTTAAAAAATGATCAACCTTTAAATATGTCTAACTTTTGTACTGAGTTAAACAACACAAAAATAGAACAGATTTTAAACCGTGTACTTTCATCTTTTTGAAATCTATCGACCGCGACTCCGTCTTGTAACCTTTCTTGCCCTTTTTTCATGAATCTTACATTAAAATCATATTTTCCTTTTGTCAATAAAGCACAATCGAGAACCAAGCTTCGTTTTCACGCCGCTTTGCATCACCAAACCATAAATAGATTAGAAGACGACAACGCTCCAATCTTTTACAAAAAGCGACGTTATACACAGTTTCAGTGTTTCGGTACTCTTTTTAAACCCCTGTTTTCGCCTCATGGGTCACACGACTCCTGGAACTCCTGGAGGTTTTTGGAAAATATTTCAACCCTATAATAAACAAACCAAATACCTTGCGAAGCATCTGGCTCGCAATTGTAGTTTTTGTTTTTTTGGGAAGTCAGGTTGGCCTAGTGGTTATCAATTAAGCCTCCCACCACTACGGACCCGAGTTCGAATCCTGGGGTTCGTATGTGGGCTGAGATTAGTCGATCTCAGTCTGACTCCGAGGGTTTTTCTCCGGGATCTACGGTTTTCCTCCCTCCTTAGAACCGACTTTCACGCCAAAATTTGTCTCATCGACCGCTTGAACATTATCCTCTGGCTAGGGAGATTGGGCAACCACTCCCTGCGTGTAAAGACGTTAAATAAAGTATTTATTTATTTTGTATTTTATGTAGGCTCAATTTTAGGAACTTTTTTCTTGGGATTCGGATTAGTTAAACTTGAGATTGTTATGTGTTTTGTTTTTCGCCGAAAGAGAATTAGGGGTTGGGTCCTGGAAAATTTATTTTGCTACCCTGGAAAACGTCTGGAATTTTGTTTTCATCAATCAGTACGAACCATATTTTCTTTTTTTCTTACCAAGGAACCAATCGCTGTGAAAAGAACCCTTGTTCGCATCTGTGCCTCCTAAAGCCTAATAGCTACATTTGTGCATGCCCACTTGGAATGGAGCTTGCAGCTGATCAGAAGACCTGCCACAGTACGTAAAACGTGTTTTTGCTCCTCGGCTATAACTAGAACTTTTGTTTTCTTCCTTTATAGACAAATGAAGAGGCACAAAAATGTAAACGAATATCGAATATCTTGGCAAAGAAGTAAAAATAGAAAGAAAATTCGTTAGTGACTTTCTTTTCTTTCTATTTCGTGTGATAAGACAGTAAACTTTTCTTAAGATTGGCCGAAAGTTTTATTTTTACCGTTTAAGCACATTGTTAACCGATTACTGAAAACTTCATAAGTTTGGTCAAAAAAAGAAATTCTTAAAGTGTATATAACCCCAAAATTGATTTTGATACCAAAGAACGGCCATATGAAATGGTTTCAGGAAAACATAAAA
>JAOEHV020463152.1:0-10144 GCA_025447995.2 Isaurus tuberculatus | reverse complement strand
ACACGGAGGGTCGTGGGTTCAAATCCCATCTGGGGCTCGGATTTTTTCCGAGTTTCTCCTTTCATTAATATCGTTTATTTATTGTTTCAACTATAATATTATTAAAAATAATGCTAACATTAATAGTAACAACATAAGTAATATCAGTTATAATGCCAAAATCATTTGCTAAGACAAATAACAAATGTTACATAGTCAATTATAAAATGAAAGCTGAAAAGCAAAAGATAAAATATGTATTATAATTATCTAAAACTATCTACCGGCTTTTAAAGTTATATTTAAAAGACTAGCCTATTAAGATAATTATTCTTAAAATATTCTTAATCATTATGGTCTAGTAAACTATAGCGTGACGCTATGGTTTGCAAGGTTATACTTAAATTATAATGAGAAATAATTTATTGTGATGTCAATGATGAAATAACTAGAAAAGAAACGCTGGATAAAATCGGCAACTTAAATAGACAAATAAATGAATAAATTGACGTCGTTAATCACAGGGAATAGATGTGGTAGCTGCAGTGACTCAAGATATTTTTTGCTAAAACCGTATATTTTGGCGTAAAGGTAGAGTTATGGACGAATGATTTATGCACCACAGAGCCTCGCAACTATGTTTGGAAAACCAATTCAATTACCTTAAACACTGAAATATGGCACGTGAGTTGTACAGAAGCCAGAAAGCCACTTCCCACGACTTCAGCAACTTTGCAGTTGCGCTTACTTGCATCACAGGGAGATTCAAACTCGTCCAGGATGGGTGGTTTGCTTAAGTCGATACTGCAGTCAGAGGCTCCAAACCCTTTAAAGCATTCACACCTTCTATTTTGACAGGTTCCGTGTCCACTGCAGCTTCCAGGGCACATTAGATCCAAGACTGACTTTTCATTTACGTCTAAACCTGTAAAATTGGAGTGTGAAGGTTTACAATACTTATTGATTAGTCTTTAACGAAACTTTGAGATGTCGAATAGGTAAAATACGTGATTTAATCAACATTAGGTTTAAAAGGTAATCATGGCTGTGAATAGTGTAGGAAAAGAACGTTTCGTTGGAGCAATTGACACATTTTTCACCTCGGTAAGATGAATTAACAACCAGGAATCCTAAGTAATTTTTAACTTGAAATCCGCAGTGGGACTGTTGGTTTGAAACTACCAGTAAAATTTTTAGGAGTCCAGAATCGTGCCACTGAACACAAAACGTCCTCCTTCTACATTAGCAATTTTTTCCAAAATTCAGAGAAAGTCAAAAATTTACGATCATTTTTAATCACCTTCAAGAATAGTTTTGTTTTTGCTTGATTTTTTAGGAACTACATTTTTAGGGCCGATGTCAGACCAGGAATCAATGTGAAAACAAATAGTGAAGCAAAACTGGAGCTGAATAGGTCATACCATGCGGAAAGAGATAATACCAACATTACGCGACAAGCTTTGACGTGGAACCTACAGGGCAAAAGGAGAAGGGGCGACCTAGAAACAACTGGTGAAGAGAAAGATGAAGAAAGTCGGAATGACGTGAACGGATGTTGGTACGAAGGCTAAGAGTTGAGTGCGCTGAAGATCGGTTGTAGATGGCCTATGGTCCACATCGAGCTAAGGGCCTAAGTAAGCAAGTATAACTACGTTTTCAGGGTCAGCTCTCAAGATGTTTGGTTGGATTTTAATGATTTTACACTTCAGTTTTAATTATTTGTACTAAATAAAACTTACAACACTTTATACACTGGGTGGATAAACATTTTCATTACCATAAATAAAACTAAGTTATCATTTTATGATGCTATATTCTACTGTAATATGAAATTTCAAAAACATTTTTTTTGTAATATTTTACTTTTTGACCGTCATTTTTTTTAAATTCTTCACTATAATTCTCAGCTTTGCTAGACGAATGGCCTAATTTTTTTAGTTAATTTGAGCCCTCAAACCTATGAAACTTGATTGCTTAGAAAGGAGAATGAAGAAAGTTTCTGAAAAGTTTGATACATCAGTGAAAAAACAAGCGAAGGGAAAATTTTTAAGATTACCTCTCTTTTTTCCTTTTGGTCGTCTAAGGACATTGTCTTTACATTCGTCTTTCATTGCCTCTAAAGCAGAATCTTTGATTGATAGTCTGTCAGATACCTAAAATAATTTGGAAAAAAAAAAGTTCATTGTTTTGATTTCACAATTAAAAAAACGCTAAACGTTTTTAAGTTATGAAGTTAATATAAAGGATAAAAAGTTCTAAAACCGTTATATAAATGATACTGACAATGGTTTGAGTAAAGACTGAGAAGTAAAAATATTGAAAACGTTGTTTTGTTAAAGACCGTTAATGGTTATGACGTGACAAGCCGGCCCCATGGGCCACTAGGCTCGTAAAAGGATTTAGTTTTAGCTTTGCAGCTTAAGTGCTCCTGTTATTGGCTGTAAGGTTTTAGCACAGTGAGCTACCTATATTTTCGAGTATAATTCCAGCCATATCCACAACCACTACGCGATACGCTTTAACTGAAAGTATTTTAGGTTACACCATCAGTTCAAAACCACTGGCTTTGAAAATATATTTACTAAAATGTATCACATGGTATTTATTTAAATAGTTTTTTTTGTCAGCTCACATGGTACCTACCCCAATATCTAGCACACAGTCTTCCACCAGTTGACTTTGATCTCTTGGTAAAAGTGTACGGCAAGCCTTACCGACGTTTGATTCCTCTATCGCTGCCTTGCACACTTTTCGTGCATTCTGTTCAGTTATACCCGACCTTGTTGGCCATTGAACTGCGCCAAAATTCAAATTGTCAGGGTTAATGTTGTCTGTTTCAGGAAGCTGTATGAAAATGTAAATTTACTCAGTGACACTGAAAATCTTCTGCAAGATTCATCACATAGTTGCACATCAATTTGCGCTTTGTTTAGCTTTAAGAACTGAACACTGTTAAGGATTCCAGAGTTTGATGAGCTTTTACTAGACAAAATTCCTAACTGAACTTGCAAGATAAAATTATTAAACTAAATAAACAGCCGTTTTCTTTTAAAACTTTGTCGAAAATTAAACTCTTTGAGGTAAGGAAAAGTACTGTGTTTATCCATCACGTCCACTTTTTCCTTCTATTTATAATATTTCAGTTTTTTATTCCACAAAATTTATTCTATGATGCCATTCATTTCAACCAATTAAGCAAGTAAAGTTCTTTTAGGATGGTGAATGTTAAAGAAAAAATAATTAATAATAACTTAATCAAAGGAATTCTTGGGTTACCTCGGGTAGGTTGTAGGATTGGCTACGACGCGCATACGAAAACTTTGACTTTGGTTTTCAATTTTTTCTTTTGTTTACGTGTTATCTACCTTGAACCCACTGCAATATCTCCCGATGGATAGCGCCTGCTAACTCCACCGGCGCTCATTGTTAGTATTAAAACGGCGACTTTTTTGCGGGAAATTATTAATTTTTTCACTACAAATTATATGGAAGAAAGTTTCAATATTCTTAAGTAAGAGTAACAACAGCAAAAATAAAGAAACACAGCAAGGCTCCTTGTATTGTACTAATTAAGAATATGTTTTCACCCAACCGGCAAAAACCGTCAAAAGTATTTTATTCGGAGTTTTAACCAAATCAACCCACAAATCCTTTTAGGAAAAAAAATTCAATGTAATGAGGAAGTATTAATTTCTTACCTGACCAATCTTGCCACCATTGGGCGGAATCACGTGAGCATGTTGTCCCTGGTTAGTACTTATACCGGGTTTCCTAACGTCACACGACAAGAAGTTCCCTCCCCAGCTTCCTTTTTTACATGTGCACTTAAATGGTTTCTCTAACTCAACTGGGTCCGGCAATTTTTGAAACAAACTTTCCTCTAGGCTCAGCCTTTAACAAAAACGTTTTCTGTATTAGTTTAACTGTGATACTTGTAGCTACAATGCAAATCTATTAAAAGCTAAAACTCCTCAAAAAAGAGCATATTGGCCCTCATTCCGGCTCAAATTTTTGGTTCCTGTTGTTCTAAGCCATGGGGAATCTTTGAATTTGCCTGGACGGGACGCAAATTCATTGCTGGTTAGCTTACAGCAGAAATTTGTACTCTTTTTACCAACCTCGTAAGGAAGGAAAGCTGAGTCAGCTTTGGCAGAAAAGAAGGTCACACAAATGCGCAATGTATAACCGAGATACTAGTTTAAATCTGCTATGGTTTGAATCTAAATTACTTAACAAGCAAGTGTTATGCCTAACGTTATTGCTTATAACCGCGGTTCAAACTCAGTCACAAAAAAGTTAAACGTTACTTCCTTTTTACTGTTTTTAAAAGCGAAGATTAATTTTTACGGAATTCAAAACTATGACGCGATCTTTGGCAAAGGAAGAAGGGGACTTGAAGAAAAGGGAGGAAGACAACTCATTGGATCGGGAACAAGGAATGCGAAGTTGAATGAGTACAAACTTTTGCTTCGTAAAATGCAAAAAATTAAGAAATTAATGTTTTCTTGCCTTTTTTTCAATGCGTATTACAAATACAATGCATATTTAAATAGTGCTTATTAATTATCAAATCTCAGGGCACAAAAAGTAGAGGATCTTCGATAGTCTGTCACAGGGGCTCACATACAGTTGAATAACAAAGAAATGCCCTGAGTGAAAGAGACAGACAACAATACCGGAATTACTACGTTGCTCTTTTCCGACGATTTAACGTTTTTATCCGAGACTAAGACTCGGAGGTCTAACCACTTGAAGACGCTAGAACAAAGGCAGCGCCTTCTCCTTAATTATTTTAAGACCCTACGTGATGGTCCAGCCGGAAATCCAACCCGAGCCTCGACACACTGGCACCTTCCCAATTAGGCTAACCAGGCAGCGGTTAGCAGAAGCAATATAGTGTAAATTGTCGGCAACCAAGACATGGACTTTACAGTTATAATTTGCTGTTACGTGTATATTAAACGGCAAACATTATGTAAATTAAATCTTTTTGTTAACCCATTTTCCAGTTCTGGCCGGTAAAGCGGCCCAATGATAAAGCTTAAGTATTCCTCTGGTTGGTTAGTACGAATAAAAAATACAAAAAAAATAGGCGTACTTAAGGCCAAAAAATACATAAATTAAAAATATTAATCTTTGCCCAAAAGTTAAACGTTCCCCTTAAAAGAGTGTGTATGTGTGAACGTTGACCTGTCTCCTGAGTGCTTTCTTCCAAAAGTTTGGGAAAAGTCATAAATTATCTTTGTTAAAACTATAAATAAGTTGTATGCTGTAGTATATAGTACTTGCAACCACTCATACTGGCAGTTTGTCCACGTAGTAGTAAGTGGAGCCCCTAATACATCTACCATAAATAACGGTGACCCCAATGTTTACAGCGATGGACAGCTGTTTAAGTGTAAAACCGTTAGCACTTAACATTGATGGGTAAGCTGCGTCGGCTAGGTCTAGTCAGCAAAATGCTGTTTCGCTTTAGAAAAACATCAGGGCTTACCCACTGACGGGTTAGCTGCCTTGGCTAGGTCTTATTAGCACGACGTAAGTCACTGACAGCTGTTCGGCCTATTTGGGTCTCATTAGAATTCCACAGCTGACAAGCAGGATTTGGTTCCCATACGAAAGCATAAAGAGCAGTGAAAGTGTAACGCTTGTGTGATGTGGCTTTTAACACTTTAGCGTTTGCTACAAAATTAATATCATTCAAACTCTCTTCTTTTTCAGCCGAACCTGCCTCACAACATAAGACGTACTTGTATGTTGATGTGATGGCTCCATTGTAGTCGTCACTGGCAATACCGTTATTGTTTCCGCAAACTCCTTCTGTGTTCTCACGGTCGTCACCAGGAACTGTTATTTTTAGATTCATCCCCCATTTGTAGGCTTTAACTTCCACTTCTGCCCCTGAGCGGAATTTTAGCTGTAAAAAAGGAAAACAGATTCATCAAACAAGTTTGTCCGGTTATTTTCGGAATTCTCTTCCGCAGTTGCTTGAGTGCGTATATAGTCACAAAATCTTTGCTATTAACCGCGGTACAATATCTATCACAATTACAATAAATCTCCACATGAACTTACACTTCAGGATAGAGGTATAGCGCTTGGTGTGCGTAAAGATGACCCACGTACTGACGATTTGTTGATCCTGTTCTTTCTTTGAGATTTGATTTGTGAATAGCAAATTAGTGTGCCTCAAGCCGGTTGGTGACCGAAGGCTAATGCTCAAGACGTCATCTTTCTACTGTACTCTACTCAAGGAGTTGATTAAACATTTCATCCACGAGTTGATTAAAGAATGTGTTTAACTTAATCGTGTATTTAAAAACTGTTCAACAAACTTCTCAACCCAGATGGGTTCAGTATAAAACAAGCTCCGTATTATTATCGTTGATTTGAATAATAATAATAATAATAATAACAATAAAAATAATAACCAAAGTAATAATAATTTTTATTATTTTTATTGTTTTCATTATGAATTACACAAAATTTTGTGAACATTTATTACGTTCTGTGTTTTATGTCGTAATCTGTTCTTTACTCTCATGATTATTTAGTACCGTTTTAGTATCACGTTAGTATTGGCCACTATCAAAAATACCATAATATTTTTTGCTTGTCTACCCAAAGTTTTTCATAAGCATTGTTTCTAGTTTCTCTTGGGATCATTGTAAGTCCTAAGAGAAAATAAAAACAATGCTTATGCAAAATTTTGGGTAGACAAGCAAAAAGTATTATGGTATTTTTGATAGTGGCCAATTTTAGTAGAATAAGTTGAAGAACAACTATTGACCTGCTTCAACTAGCACGTGCTAACAACAAAGGTAAATAACCTGTGTTGTTATAGTTGTTGCTTGACTTTGAAAAAATATGTTAAAAACTTCAAAACATCTAATCAAAACCGGTTATTGACTTTGCTATTATGCTTTGTATAGTATTACAAAATATTTTCACTGAATATCATTACTATTTTATTTATACGCAAAGCTATTGTCTTTACTTGGTCTACTGTGGTATTGAAACAATAGCATTTTTATGTTATAATCCTTCGTGTATTTGTAGGTAGGACGCACTGGCAGGTTATACCGTTCATTCATAGTGTTGAATCACACACAGTTTAAGCCTGATTCTCATATAATCTTTGCAGTCGCAGGAATCGCTGATTTTTTTTTTAGCAATTCTAGGATCGCAGCGAACGAATGATTCCCACATAATTCCTACGATCGCTCAATTACAAGGCTTTGCGTGGGCCTCGGCTATAACAAATCACTCAAGATTTTAACGGGTTTTTCCAACTTTTCGAAACAGTGGCTGTCAACCATCGACTAAGGCTTGAAGCAAGTTATTTTCTGATATAAATCGCCATCATTCGACGCAGTCGAAGGAGAGAAATCTAAATAAACAACAAAACAAGGAACCAAAAGAAAAAACGCAAGTTTTGGATTCGTGGGATATGCCTCACACCCAAATTCTTGTGGGTTATATTTAATTGCTTGGATCGCTAGGATCGCTGGGATCGCTTGGATCGGTGGGACCGCTAGGATCGTTTGGATCGCTAGGATCGCTTGGATCGGTGGGATCGCTAGGATCGCTGGGATCGCTAAGATCACTGGGATCACTAGGATCGCTGTAATCGCTGGGATCGCTTAGATCGCTAGGATCGCTTGGATCGCTGGGATCGCTAGGATCGCTGAGTTGGATCGCTGAGTGGTTCTCCCATAATCTGGTCTAAAAATTCAGCGATCCCGGCAATCAAAGCGATCGCAAAAATTATATGAGAACCAGGCTTTAGAAATCAAATAACTATTTTTTTCATGTACAGCAGGGTAAATTTTATATCTTAAATTTTTAATTAGAATAGAAAGTTTCATGAAAGGAATGAAATTCTAAAGTGATAGATTTTTAACCAAAAGTAAATAGACGTTTGAAAGACGTTTTTAATTAAGTACGATAAAATACTCATTTTCATGTTAGTTGGTATTTTTTAAAATTCTTGTTTAACTCGATTTATAAATTAAGATTTTGTCGCTCCCACTTACCGTATAGGTTGTATGCCTTCCAGGTGTTTTATCATCAAAAACCTCCACGTCGTCTTTTAATGCCGCCTTTGATCTCCTGCGCACTCGAGGGGGCCCATTACACATATCAACGATGATCACGTGATTGTTTTCACGGACTGCTATTGCACAATTACAAGTAACTTTCCAACATATCCAAGTCCTGGCTTGAACCTTGTAATAAGAAAATAAGTATATAACAATCAACTACCCTCGGTCCTCGTTAGTTGTTTCATCAAAACGTGGGCAGGATCTATAAATACAAGACTCTCCACAAGGTATGCTTACGTACTTCAAAAAGCCTGATGTTCATTTAAAAGCCGCAGTCAGGAAGTCAATCAAAGCAAAATTAAAAAAGTCAGTGGCAAATTATGAGATCTAAATTTTACGAAGTTTTTAAAGCAGCTGCATGAACAGATTACAAGGGGCAGAGAAACAGTTTGTTCGAATAGTCTTTAAATTGTTTTCAAATAAAAAAGATTCAAATTGATCATTAACCATACAACTTACCTCAAAGTATCTAGCGTTACTTTTTGCCATAATGTAAACACCTGTGTCCCTCAGAATGTTGAAGTGCCTGTTGAAAATTGTCAAATTAAAACTTGTAATAATTTTGTAATACTAAAACAAAAATATATCGATAAGCTTGTGTATTTCTTTCTCGGAGGATGTCATGTGAATTTGATGTACACATATAGAAGAACACAACAAAATTTTGAAAATTAACCAACTTAACGAAGATCGTGACCGCGCAGATTCCTAACAGGCACAGCTTTCGATGTAAATCAGTAATTGCGACCAAATTCATTGCTTTTCCTAAAGTTTGTTGGAAAACGGTATACGGTATATACAGCTGTAGGCCCGTCGGAACAAAATTTGGATTAGGGGGGCTGTGAGCTATGAGGGGTAGACAATAGCCCCGCACTGAATTAAAAACTCGTAATGTCGTAATGAGAAATTTCATAGGTAAAAATTATTGTGGGGCTGCCCTCGTTTCCGACGGCCTTCGTATAATTTTGTGCTTGTGATATATATCTTTTTGATGCCCTGTTTATGGCTATTTAGAGTTGTTTCTTGTGATTGCTTTTTTCTTGTGATTTTCTCAAATGTTATTGCAGTTTAGAATAAAGACCAAGTTTCCTAGGCACAAAACCATTTCCTGGTCTTTTAAAATTAGTATTCTGTTTTAGTGACGATCGCCAAGCTTATGCATGTAGCGCGATGTCTAAAAGTCCGATATGACATGTAAGTGGTGTAATATGTAAGAAACGTAATTGATGAGTTCACAACTGCCTTTTTATTGCGTTAACTTTATAAATCTATACACAATCATTTTAAAATTCTTTTAGGCTTTAATAAGTTAATTAGTAAATATCACAATTTTTCAGACAAATAAGGTAAATATGACGTCATGATGAGGTATTGCCCAATCAAAATACACCGAATTATGTATATGAATATTCTTTAAGCACCGCCCAAACTTTACTTCAATACCATTAAAAGTTTAAACTTTACAGAATCCCCCCGACCCAAAGCAGCCTCTATAGGAGCCCGATCTGGAAAGTGTTAACTTTCGAAGATTTACCAACAACAGCGTGTTGTTGGTTTTCGTTATTGAGGCCGGATTAAGACCGTGCATATCTTTAAGACGAAGGGGCTAAGTATGAGGGTGGTTGTACCTGCCATCAAAGGATCTGTAATGAGGATCTCCAGTACTAAAACAAGATTGATGACGTTCGTCTATAGTGATGACCTAAAAAGGAATACATAAAACATTCTCAGAAAAACATTTCAGCAAAAGGGCACCTGAACAATGACATTCTTTATTTATAGTTTTTGTTCCAAAACTTTTAAGTATTCCATTAACTAACGGTAGAGAAGAAATTTTTTAATCACTTAATAAAATTAGCTCTGCCTTCTAGCTGCAAATTAACTTTTGATAAATACCAATTACTTCTGGTATTTAAAACTGCTTTATATAAATTGTCAAACTATCATCATCAAAATTCCCATATTATTATTATTATTATTATCATCATGTTCATTTCAGCTTATGCTCTGGCTGTTCTTATTACCGTAAATATTCCTGTTAGGCGAGTCATAACAAATGA
>JAOEHV020463043.1:0-10145 GCA_025447995.2 Isaurus tuberculatus | reverse complement strand
TGCATATCTGTATTTGCAAAATTTCACCATCCGTAATGATCGCAAAACGGGAATTTTCCGCCGCCATTTTGACACAATCATTATCCCGAGTGGATATTGTCCATTAGCCCGAGATAGCGAACCAATCAGAATGCGTACATCGCCAAGGTCACTGAGTTTGTATATACTAAATATAGTTATTATATTATTTTCGTGTATCAAGTATCTTGATATTTAAGATAATGATAAATTAGTTGACAGATACCATTGATACAATTATGACATCCTCCTTTTTCTAGCCGTAAAGAAAATGAAAAGTATATTTGCTACATTTTTGCTACTAGTTTATTTAAGTTATTAAAGTTATGGATCATAACCAAAGCGGTGCGGCATATTTGCATTTCTCCCATAGTGTGTTCTAGATAGTTCATCTTAATGTGTATTTTCTACTGGCTGTGGTTTGTCGTTGCTAGAGACTAGCTCCGGTAGGTTAAGCTGATCGTAGGCAGGGGAAGGTTCAAAAGTTTATTTAGTGCACATTAAGTCTCGTCTATTTCCTCTCAATACACTGCCATTTTCGGTTTCCACAATGTACGAGCGTGGACCATTCTTATCATAATCAACAATTCTGCATGGCCTTCGTTGACCACGAACGACCATTGTCGAACAATGTCGTTTTGGTGGAGAGGAGTAACCATGCCTAGGAAACGCTGTAATTCTAATTTGTTTCTGGGCGCAGGCATATCGCATATTGCTGAAACCTTGCGTGGATCTGGTTTGACGCCATCAGCTGTTAACAAATGGCCAAGAAAGGTTATTTTATCTACACCAAAAACACATTTTGACGGATTTAATTTTAGACCGGAAGAGCGTATGCGAAATGAGAATGTCGTCTTGCGCGTTGGAATAACCATCAAATCCTTCAAGAATTTCTGCAACTTCTGCTTGAAAGATTTCGCTTGCACAATTGATGCCAAAAGGGAGGCGCTTAAATAAATAGCGACCGAACGGTGTATGGAAAGTGAGTAATTTTGAACTTTGCTTGTCAAGTAGTAATTGCCAGTAACCTGATGAGGCGTCTAGTTTTGAAGAGTATTTTGCGCCCGCTGTTCGCGCAATTATTTCTTCATCCGTGAGTCATCCGTTGGCGGTTGATAGTGGTGACGCTTAATGGCCTTGATTAAGTCACGCGGGTCAAGGCATACACGCAATTGGCTGGAAGATTTTTCTACTAACACAAGATTTTGAAACCCAATCTGTTGGTCCATCTACCTTACCAATGACACCTAAGCGTTCCATGCGGTCTAGCTCGACCTTGAGTTTGTTACGCAAAGCAAAAGGAATTTTCCTGGGAGCCTGAATAACTGGAGGAAATGTTGGATCTACTGTAAGATGGTGTAGTTTGGATAAACTACCTATTTCCCCAAAACAATCGCTATATTCATTGATTAAATCAGAATACTTACATTCTACAGTCATTACTCTAGTAACAAGGTTCAGTTTTTGGCATGTGTCAGGTCAAAATAATGGGCACAGAGTTCGTTTCGGCAATTATGAACAGGGTAGGAGTGTTGACGTGGGCGTGTTTTAGAAGGTTTAGAATGCACTTCCCAGCGACAGGGATAGATATGCCGTTGTAGGCTGTGAGCTTGACGTTGGCAGGGTGGAGTTGTGGTTTCGGGCGAAGGCAAAGATACGTAGACTTTGGGAGGAGGTTCACTTGGCTGCCAGTGTCCAATTTGCAATTAATCGGAGTTCCGTTGGCTTCAAGAATATTTCACTCTAGGTTATCAGCGTCTGTGTTCGCTGAATAGACAGAAGAATCGAGAAGCTGTGATTAGGAACTGGCCATTCCACCAATGAAGAATTCTTGTTCATCGGCAGTTGGGTCGTGGCGAGAACTGCTAACCTGGCGAACTGCTCGGGTGCTGTTGGATGGGCCAACTGGCCTCTGACTTGTTGCTGGTTTTTGCTGGGGACAGAAACAAGCAAAATGATGAAGGGATCCACAAGAATTACATCTTTTATTGTATGCAAAACAGCTGCCACGCCGGTGTCCTCTTCCACAAAATCTACAATTGCTGTCGTCGTTCTTTGGGAACGGAATCTATAGCATCCATTAGGTGGGGTTTGGTATTTTACAGCTCGCTGGCATGCTTTCTTGTTTCATCTGCGGCTTGACCAAGCTGGATTGCTTTTTTAAGGGACAGTTCGGTCTCCCGAAATGGGGAAAGTCGTAGAATTTTATTTTTTTTCAAGGCGTGGGAAACTTTGATGTAGGTCAGGGAAAATGTTAAAGTTTGTCCAAAATATTTGTCGATTATTCAGTCATAAACCCGTCCAACAGGTCATTTTTGTTTATTTGAAGTTAGAGCATTGGCCAATTGTTTTTCTAACGAAGAACGCTCCAACACACTTTCCTGCTGCACCTATAAAAGGAACACATCATTTCATTAACTTCAAATAAATAAAATTGAATGAGTGATAGCAAAATTATTTAAATAGATAAATTAGCATCAAAGAAAATTAACTAGTTTCAAGTGTGAAAGACTGACTTAAAAGTCTTTAATGAAGAAGAGCTTCATTTTAGGTTTCATGGCTATTTACAGTGATCGAAATTTACGGTTAGCCTTTTGCCTGGAGCAAGCCTAAATTGGACATCGCTTGCTCAGTAGCGCAACCTAATTTTTTCCATTTTTATTTATTTGCTTTAAATTGTAGAGTCCTCAAGTGATGACGTCACAAAACAAAAATTTCGGGGTTTTCAAAAAAGTTCTTCATATTCTGAAAGAACATCATGTTCAACACTGTTGTACAAACTTTCAGTGTCTTTGTGCCATTGGTAGCCGAGATATAAGCGTCTTTATGGTTGAGTGATCACATACAAATGCTTGTAAAATTGACTGGGTTCATTTCGACCATTACCGAAGAACAGGAAAAATGCAAGAACAACTTTGAAAAATTGAAAAACAAATACAAGCAACACTTGAAACAAAGCCGAGAGGAAAAAGCTTTCTTTTTCCTCTCGGCTTTCATTCAAATTTACAGAACGAAATTCTGTATTCTAGCTAAGCTAAATCCTTTTCCGAACCTAGTGGTCCATTGGAGCCGGCGCTTATCTCCGGTTTCCGTAGTGTTAAGCGGATAAGAGTCACTAGGGACTTTAAGCAATGAGGACGGCAGCGTCGACGGCGACGGCAAGAAAACAATAGTAAATACAATAACTGCACGTTGGAATGCATCGATTTGAGCACCTGCACGTAGTTGTCGGTAAAAGCAGAACGTGAAAAGCCCTATTTTTGAGTTCTGGGGACGACGAGGACGTGATAACAAAAATATTCTAAGTATTTGCTTACCTTCAAGGAGGAACTTTTAATCATTTTCGTTTCACAATGTTTAAGATGGAGAAAATAAAACCCTAACGATCTAGACAACAAAGTAAAGAGCAAATAAAGAATATATTTTTTCTGAGCCGTTGTCGTTGCTTAAAGTCCCTATTGACTCCCCCTGGACGGGACACTAATCCATCGCAGGTTAGCTCCCAGCCAAAGCTGGTACTCATTTACCGACCTTGTAATGATGGAAAGCTGAGTAACCTTTTGCGGAAAAGAAGTCAAACAAATGTTTAAATTCTGTATTCTACTGACAATAAATTTACATTGATTTTGACTGTAATATTACATTTTTAAATTTAGTGTGTGGAAACAGTGGTGGCAGAGAACGAGGAAAAACAACAGAGTCTGAAGAAACAATTCGAAGCTGCGTTGAGCAAAGAAAAAGAAGATTTGGAAGTGGTCAAAGAAAAGTTAAAGACTATTACAGAGGAAAAAGAAAAACAGGAAGAAGAATATACGAAAAGAGTTAATGATTTAAATGAATTGTTACAGAGGAAAAATAAGGAGTTTGAAGAGCTTGTAAATAACAACAGAAGTGCAGCAATTGAGTTCGAAAGCTTAAGAAAGGAATCCGAAGCAATCAAGGCTCAAAAAGGTGAAGTAGACGCTTCAATTAGAAAGGAATTTGACGACATATGTGAGGGACTTCGTACTGACCTTCAGAAAGCACATAATGAAATAACGGAATTAAAAACATCATCTAATGTAAGCAGGTTCGCTCTTGAACGGCAGTTAGTGGATAAAGAAGAAACCTGTGAGGGACTGACACAGATGGTTGCCGAACAGCGTGAGACGATAAGTAAGCTCACGTCCTACGTTGAACAAGCGAAGCTAGAGATAGAACCGTTACAAGACAGAGTTAATGAGCTGATAAAGGAGAAAGAAGAGCTGATTGAAAAACTGAAGAATTTTACTTCGAACCTTAACTTATTGACAGAGGAGAGGGATAAACTGAATAAAGAAATAGAAGAGGCAAGACAACATTACCAAGAAGAATTAGCGAAGGCTGCGCTAGAAAAAGCCGACGTTTGCCAGCAGCTGCGAAGTGATTTCGAAAAGACTGTCGAGGAAAAAGATGCAATTCTGTCTACGTTACGTGAAAAGCTGAAAGAAGGCCGTTTGGAAAGAAAAAATCTAGAAATACAACAAATGGAAAATCTTCAAGCACAACAGCGTGTCTCTGAAGCTACAATTCAAAATCTGAAAGAAAGCTTAGAAAAGGCACATCATGAAAAAGAGGAAATGTTTGAGCGGCTACTGAAAGATTCAGAGAAGGGAAAAGAGGAGTTAAGTGACGGGCTACACAGAGAATATGAAAAAATTTTAGCCGAAAAAGAAGATCTGGTAAAAAATGCAAGTGACAAAGCTGAAGTGTTGCAGAAAGAACTTGAGAGCACCTGCAAAGAAAAAGACCATTTGAGAAGTTTGATTAAAATTGCAGAAGAAGAAACTAAAAATCTGAAGACAGAGCTCGAGAAACAAGCAATCGAAAACGAAGATGTTTTGAAATCCATCAGGACAGAGTTTGAAGAACTTGCTCGTAGCAAGGATGAAACAATCGAAGGCTTAAAAATAAATCTCCAGTCTGTGAAAGAGGAGTTAAATAATTCAATAAGTGAAAAAGAAAATGTTTTGCATAAATTGGACGATAAAGTCAAGGAGATTAAAGCATTTGAAGAAAAACTTAAAGAAGTTGAAGAAGACAGAGATGAAGCTTTTGCGGAATGGGAAAAAGAACTGAAAGACGTACAAAGTGATCTTGAAGCTTTGCGATTGGAAAATACAAATATTTCAGTCATCCTTGAACAGAAGACAGATGAAATACAAAGCCTTAACAGTGAATTTAATAACACCATTGATGTAAATGAACGATTGAAGACCGAACGTGGCCAACTTTGTGGTAACATTAATGAACTCCATAAGATCATCCAGGACAAATTAGAAATTAAGCAAAGCGAAACTGATGGCCGAGACGAAAATGTTCCAAACAGTGTCGCAAATGCTTTTCAAGAGTACGAATTTATGAAAAGGAATATAGAGACAGCTGCACAGGAAAAACAGGAAGCCGCGTGCAAAACTCAAACGCTCCTGCAAGAGAATCTTTCACTGAATGAACAATTAAAATTTTCGTCTGCGAAAGCACAGGATGCCCAGCAGGAACTGGAATCACGTGTTGCAGATCTGATGCGTGAAAAGGAAGATGCTATATCTGAGAATAGTCACCTCAATGAACAACTTAATGACATAAATAGAAGAAAGACTGAGGTTGAGAGCAAGTTATCTTCAGAACTAGAACAGACACTTGCTGACAAAGCAGAAACTGAAAAGCAAAATAAAATGTTAGAAAATGAAGTATCAACATTGAAAAACTTGGTAGGTACGACGGGAGTTGTTGAACCACGAATCGAACAGTCAGTCAGTGTAATGCAACAGGCTGCTCCAGTTTACAAAGAAGGCGAAAATGAACAAGGAAAAGAGGACGTGGTATCGCTTTCTGCAGAGCTAGAAGCGATCAAGTCCTCGAATGAAAAACTGAAAGCGAAACTGAGGCAGTTAATAAAAAGAAGAGGGCGAGAGGAAGAACGTAGTAGTGAAGTGCAGAAGTTGAAGGATGAAATTGAAACACTGCGTCAAGAAAAGATTGAGAGTGCTAAGTTATCGCAAGCGATTAGAGTTGAACTTGATGGAGTGGTTAGGGAGAAAGATAAGATAGTTGGTGACTTTAAAGAAAGGCTACAAGAAATACTTCGTGATAAAGATCAAATTGAAGCCGTTGCACTTAAGAATGAGGGTTTGCTTGCAGACAGGGAAAGAGCACTGGATGTCTTGAACAACGAACTTACTGGTATTGAGAACGAACTCAAAGAAAAGGAGGAGCAAATGCAGGTGATCCAGAACAGAATGGAAAAAACTGTTGCTGAGAATGAGGTACTCCGAGCAAACCTTGACGACCTTCAGAAAAAGGTTCTGCAATCTGAACAAGAGCTTACTGCTATCCTTGTAGAAAAAGAACGGAGTAAGGATGACAAAGATGCGGAAATTGAATTGCTGAGGCGAGAGTTAAATGAAGTTAAAATAAAGCTCGACTCTGCTTTGGAGACAACTGAGGAATTGTCTTCTCAGCTAAATGATGCAAATAAAGAGCGAAAAGATGTAAACAGACTTCGAAGTGATTTCAACCACATTGTTTCAGGCTTGCGAGCAGACCTGGAACATGCGCTGAAAGGTAGATTAACCGCTGACCAACTAGCAACTGAGTTTCAGTTGCAGCTTCGGAGGCTTCAAAATGAGCTAGAGGATGGAAGGTTTGTAGGAAACAAAAAAGGGCCTGAAGAAATCGATGGTAAAGATACGGCAATGGAGTTCAATCCTGTTGTCAAAAATCTGCAAGAAGAGATCAAAGAATTAAAGTCCACCAATGATGAGCTAAATAATAAAATAGAAGATCTACGAGAAAGTAATAAAAACTTTTCTCAGATGGAAGAAGCAAAGGAGACCTTGGAGAAAGAAAACCGCGAGCTTGGTTTACAAGTTGGAGATCTAAACCAAGAATTACAAAATACATTGAAATCTAAAAATGAGCTAGAGCACATTCTTCAAGGTTTAAGAGAAGATCTCCATTCGGCAATAAACGATAAAGACACCAAAGAAAAAGCTTTTCACGCGATGAGGACTGAAATCGAAAGATTAAAGAAAAAAATACCATTAGAAGGAAAACCTGTACCAATGGTGTTTCCTCTTGAGATCAAACATGTGTCCCCGAAATCACCCGTGGAAGAACGGATCACCCCGTCTTTTGCGCAAGAAATATTTGCTCTTTCTCACGAGCAGCCACAAAGTTTTGGAGTAGAGAAAGAAGACCTAGTGAAATCAGTAGAATCAAAAGACTCAAAGTCAGAGAGGGATGCTACTCATGACCGAAGTACAAACACAGAAGAATTGTTACCTCAGGTCAAAGACGAGACGGAGAGAAGTTCAATTGAAGAAAATACCGAGAATCAGACTCTTCGGAAAAAGAATGAGCAACAGGCGAAGATGATTTCCCGCCTCAAGCACATGGCAAAAGGTTTAAAAGCAGACAATGAAAGATTTAAAGAGATTTTGGAAAATGCAAACACCGATAAATTAGAAAAAGATCAGTCGATTAAAAATTTGCGCATTGATATGGAGAATCTTGTTCGTGATAAGGAAGAGATGGTTGAAGGTTTCCGTCAGAAACTTGTTGGGCTAGCCAACGATAAAGGTCAAGTCCTTGAAGCTCTAAAATCGGAATATGAGATGATGATTTTGCAGAAAGATGATACAATAGATCATCTTAAAACAGAACTTGAAGCCAGTCAAGTGTCGTTCATGCAAATGAGACAAAATTTTGAAACTGTAAAGGATGATAATGATAGAAATGCAGTTGCTAGATCGGAACTTGAAGAAAAAGCTGAAGAACTTGAGGCTGAGCTTAGGAACATCTCAATGGATAAAGAGCAGATTCTGAGGCAGAACGGCGAACTCTCTGAAAGCCTTAAAGAGAAAAGTGAAATGTGTGAAAGTCTTACAAATCGAAACACTGACTTGGAGGAAATTATTTCAGACCTAAGAAAGGATCTGGAAGCTATTATAAAGCATCGGGCAGAGCTTGAGCAGAATATTGATTATCTTCAGAGTGATTTGATAAATATCAAAAACGAGAAAAATGCTCTAGTCGAAACCACGAAAGAGAAGCCAAAGCAAGATCAACTTGTCGAAAATGCAGAATTTGACAAAGACATTGTTAGAGAGCGAGAGGAATTGTGCGAAGCACTTACAGCAAAACTTCAGAAGCGTGACTTGCAAATCAAAGACCTAAAACAGCAAAATCAGGAAGCATCTGAGGTCATTAGTATCCAGAAAAAGGAGTTCGAAGAAAAAGCTCTTGGCCTTTCAAACGAAATCGAAAGGTTGTCATCTGAGAAAAAGCAGAGTGATCGGCGCATACAGGAAATGCGACAAGAAATGGAGAATTTCGTGAGAGAGAAAGATGAGATTGTAGCGAATCTTCGAGATAAAATGAAGAGCGCCGCTTTAGAACATGGTGGTTCAGCGACGGCATTAAAATCTGAGTACGAGCAAATGCTTACTGGCAAAGAGGCTGAAGTGAAAAAACTTGTAGAAACAGTTGCCAATCATAAAGAGGAAAAAGTTAATCTTGACAAGCAGATAGAGTCCTTGTCTGATGAGAGAGATGCCTTAGTTAAAGATAATGAAAACATTTTATCTGAACTCAATAACACAAAAGATCAGCTCCAAACCTTTTTCACTGATAAAGTTCGACTTGAAAATGAACTGAAATCACGATCGTCATTAACAGAAAAACTAGATCAAGAGCGTCCTAATCAAAAGAGCGAAAATAATCAGTCAGACGAGCAAAAGCAGTTACATGACCTGCAGTCGAACTACAACGATTTGGACAGCAGGTTCAGCACTCTGGTGAAAGAAAACGAAAATCTGCGAGATGCACTTGAAAAGTCTTTGAGAGATAAAGAGGCTGTGAGAGCTCGAATGAAAAAGGATTACACACGTATCAACTCCTCTCTGAAGCAAGAGTTAGGGGAAGCGCAAAAGCTATCAGTCGAAAAGGAAAAGTCAATGCAGGAGTTACGTCTTGAAATTGAGGCTTTTGTAAAAGAAAGAGAGGCTCTGAGCGCTAGAATTCGAAAAGAAGAGGATAAAGACAAGGGAAGTGCGAAGAGTCTGGCTGCAACACCAGAAGGCTTTGGTAATGTCTTAGAAGGAATGAAGGAAGAAACAAACCGTTTACTCCGAGACTTACACCAGTCGAGAAAAGAAAAAGAGCAAATGTTTCGCCAGTATCAAAAGGCAAACACCACCATAAGAAAAGATTTGGAGAAAGCTTTGTCGGAGAGAGAAGCTTTTTCTCATCAGCTGGACAAAATAGAACTTGAAAAAAAAGATATCAAAAAAGCACTGAAGGAAAAGGACAGCACTATTGTCAAGCTGAAAGCAAATTTCGAACATATTGGTAAAGGTTGGAGAAATGACCTAGAGCAGGCACGGAGGGAAAGAGACAAAGTTCTTCAGACGCTTCAAAGAACCGAAGGGGAAACTTTACAGTCAGCCAGTGAAGTAACACAGACGCTTTCAGTGATAAAGGAACGAGATGAGCTGGAACTGAAATGCGAGGAACTCGAAAAGACCTGCTCTCAAGCGAAGGAAAAAATTGAAGTTTATGAAAAGCAGTTGACTGATATGAATAACCAAGTAACCTCGCTGGAGCAGCAGAAAAACGTCTTTGAATATGATCTTGGAAACACTCGAAGCCAGCTTCAGATGGCCCTTGAACGTGCTGCAGTGTACGAAACCGCTGTTCAAAATGAGCCACAGGTATGTTGTGGTAAATAGGAAAAGAACAAGGAATGGGGGATAGGGACTGGATCCTAGAGAGTGGAAGAAATACCTGCAGTGAGAAACTGTGACCAGAACGAGGCTTTAGTCTTGTTTCGGACAAATTCTTAGCAAAAGAATGAAATAGTTTCGTAGTTTCTAATTCTGTTTCTGTGTTTTCACTGGAGAGAATTTTTCAGCCTTTCTGTTCTCAGCTAAAGCCTTTAATGCCAAGTTTCTCATTCATTGTGGTTGGGTGCTATTCCAAAATCATTTATTAAGTAACACTAACAATCATAAAGCCCTGGTCAAACGGAGCCGCAAGTAGACGCAAGTTTACAACTTGCGCCTACTTGCGACTTCGTTTGGCCAGGCCTTGGGTGCACTTGCGTTGAC
>JAOEHV020462933.1:0-10147 GCA_025447995.2 Isaurus tuberculatus | reverse complement strand
GCTGAAACAAAGAACCTTATTTCCCAAGAGGACTGTATTGGGAAAACATTGTGGCAGTCCGAGGAGGTCAATTGGCTTACGCTCAAACTCCAGCTTCCTACTCAACAAACGGCAATCACGATTAAACATTTCAACATTGAACAGGCCCCAGTAAATTGTTCTTATTTCCTGATATTTCCAAACAGTGGATTAGTTGCCCGGAACAATAAAAAGGCTCTTTGTTATTGTTTCATCCAGCGGTATGCAATAAAATCTTGGAACTGTTAATAAAGCATCCTCGAACGTGACGAGCTCGCTTATCTTCTTCTTTAAAGTTCTTAAATTTGTCTGATCAAAATTTCAGCCTGGTTGTTGTTCTTAGCTTGTTCTTAATTTTTGGGCAAATCTCAGCCTGGGTGTTCTTATAAAGTTTGTTCTTATTAAGAAAAACGTGTAATCAGACATTTTAAAAATTTTAGCGGCAATAGTACCCAGTCTCTATCCTTAGCGGTAAATCGCGCTCTTTTCAAACAATCCAAAATGGCAGCCAAACTTGAGGTGCATGAGATTTGTCCTCATCTTTTACCGCAAGACAAAACCCGCCGACACTACTGTGGTTATATCTCAGTACGCGTATGTACAGAATTATAAGTCTTGTATTAAAGTAGTTGAATAAGATAGTAAGGTCCGATAGTAATTTGAAAATTTGGTGAGATTCTAACATGTTTTTTTTGTTTGGTTTTACATGTGTGCGTGCGACAAATTTCAGAAGAAAACATTTCGATTTTCAATACGTATACCAGAGACCGATGTTCTCAAGGACTCACGGTACGTTGAAGTATCTCCAAAGGTTATAAACTAAAATAAAATATTTTGATCCTTGTGAGCATTTGACCACATAAAAATATAGTTGGTTAACGTCCTTAGAAATCTCCAAAAAGTGGTAAATCGCGTCTTTTTTAAATTTAGATATACAATTTTTTTTAAATTTAGATATGCTTTTTTTAACTCCTTGGTTTTAGGTTCGAAACTGAATTTACTTGCGCAGTACAAATATTTATATAATTTCAACAATGTGTCATATTCATACCGCGGAACGAAAGTCGCGAAAGTTCACGTGGTTTTGATCTACTCTTTTTATGGTCGATAAAAATTGGGTTTTTTAAATAAAAAATAAAAAAAACTGAGCGGGCTCTTTTTTTATGGGCGGGCGGGTACACTAACTTATTTTTTCTTTATGTTGCCTTATGAAATCTTATTTTGACCTACAGTAATCAACTGTTCCAATAGTACGTTGCCGTTAACAGAGTCAAGTGACGAGCCTAGATGCTTTATAAATTTGATCATTAAACCTAGCAATTCCACTAATCAATATACCTGTATTCCAAGTTATTTTTCTAAAAATTATTAAATTTGTTTAAATTATTTTTTTTATTTAATTAGTTAATTTTTAGTTAATTTTCTTGTGTTAAGAATTGACTGTGGATGGAAACTTCATCACTTACTTCAGGGATATGAAGGAGTTGTTCAACAGGTAGGTTATTTAAACTTTTCATTTGATCACTGTAAAAAAGCTGAATCATTTTACAGACATAGTTAGAGTTAAGTCTTATTTCTGTATCCTGCTAAATGGAACAATAATCCATCTCATGTTAGCTTCTGTAGAAGTGTTAACAATTAGTAGCAGCAGCAGCAGTAGTAGTAGTAGTAGTAATAGTAGTAATAGTAGTAGTAGTAGTAGTAATAGTAGTGGTAGCAGTAGTAGTAATAGTAGCAGTAGCAGTAGTAGTAGTAGTAGTAGTAGTAGTAATAGTAGTAGTAGCAGTAGTAGTAGTAGCAGCAGCAGCAGTAGTAGCAGTAGCAGTAGTAATAGTAGTAGTAGCAGTAGTAGTAATAGTAGTAGTAGCAGTAGTAGTAATAGTAGTAGTAGCAGCAGCAGTAGTAGTAGCAGCAGCAGTAGTCTAGTAGTAGTAGCAGTAGTAATAGTAGTAGCAGTAGTAATAGTAGCAGTAGTAGTAGTAATAGTAGCAGTAGTAGTAATAGTAGTAGTAGCAGTAGTAGTAGTAGCAGTAGTAGTGGTAATAGTAATAGTAGTAGAAGCAGCAGTAGTAGTAGTTAACAAAGATTCAAATTTACATAATTATTATAGTTGATTTCATTTATTGACCCAGTGAATTCCTTCACATTTTATTTTTAATTAGAGACTTGCACAAAGTAAGGATCTCGTTTCATTTTTGGTAGAACTAAAAAGTCTTGTGGTAGGTGGCTAAAAATTTTGTTGTTGTTGATAAAAGTAGAAAGAAAATACTTATTATTTAATTAACTGGAAATTTGACTGGGACTCTACTGAGTCTGACTAACATGATAGTTGATAATTAAATTTAGGAAAGCTGGTTTGATTACTAACTCAAACAAGATTTGTCGCTTACAGATGTCAACAACAACAAGCACACAACAAACAGCCTATTCAACAAAAATTTAGAAAAAAAATGTCATGCGTTGACAACAATCTTTCTCCGGACCGACTATCCCAACTTAGACAACCGTTCAAACAGATCAAACATGTTGGTCAAACATTTTTGGTTGGTGTTAGACGGTGTTTGATCAGTGTTGGATTGTGTCGAATGCTGGAGTGTTCAAACAAATTCAACACTATCCAACAATGTAGGATTTTGGAACTGTGGTTCAGATTCTGGAACCTGGACACAAAATTATGGCAAATTTTTGATCATGCAAGTGATAAAAGATGCTGACGTTTCAGATTGTAGTCCTTCGTCAGAATGAAGTGTGTGGGAGATGAATAGAGGGGTGCTTATATAGTAATGAAAAGATAGATTGCCCAATAAGATAGGTAGGTAGAAAAACAAAAGGAAATAATGGGATAGAAATATGTGAGAAAAAATAATTATTTATTATAATATAAAAACAAAAGGGTCAGGAATGACAGAAGGCTAATTTGACAGTAATTAAATGCGAAGCATTTCAGTCTATATGGTTTTGCGACAATCGTTGCCGCCGTTGATGAAAGATAAACCAAATGCAACAAAATTAAACTTAAGTGATTGGAAGAATTAAAATAGCGAGAGATCAGTTTAGGTAGTTGCACTTAATATAAATTTAATAGACATGTTTTTAAAAACTGTTCAGTGAGTGACTTGACCCACATTTTTTTTCCATTCAGGAGCGGCTGCTGGAGTGCGATCAGTCAAGTCATCCTTCTCCTCCTCAACCCAAATACTATAGTCACTTAGTTGATGAATTGGAGCATATTGGATGGGATAAGTATGAAACTTTTTTTTAAAAAAAAAACTGAACAATTCTTTGAGTCTTCTGTGGGCAGCCCAGGAAGATGTGGGCAGAATGCATCTGCAATGGTGTGGACGACCTACACCTGTCTGCGGTGAACCTGCAAGACAGGGTTACATGGCGAAGTGTTGTTTGTTGCAGCCTCATGTAGCCTTATATACTCCGCAGTGATGGAAGCTAGAGAAATCTGGCGGACTGCACGCTAATCAAAATATGGATATGATGATGATGATGATAACAGTTCAAAGGGCAGATTAAAGGGAGGGTTGAAGGAGGGACAAGCCTTCCTTTTTGGTAACAGGATGACTTTTATTACAATATTATGTCTTGTTGTAAAACAACAAACCAGCCACTTTGATATTACTGGGCAGTCTCAAACAAGATGGCCACCTGTAACTGTTTTTTGATTGATAGTTTTTTAAGGTGAGAGAAAGATAAATATAGAATTAAGTCATATATGGGAGGACTGCACCCCTTTTCTCATTTTTAAAAGCATGTTTAAACTCCTAGGTTCTTATCCCCCACCCATCCCCCACCCCCAACCTTGTCTAATTGTCACATTCGTTCTTCAAGTAGCAGAAAAGCTTTCTTCTTTTGTCATAACCTCCACATGACCCATTAATTTGTTTCATTTAGGGTTCTGCATGTGGATACCTTGTTAACTAAAATCAAGCTATGTGCAAGGTACTGTAAGATTTCTTCATTCAAGTAGATATTTAATTGCTTACCAGATGGTTATGTTGGTACACTCAGCGGGTTATTACCAGACAGTGCAACTGAGCAATGTAAGGCATTGTCTGGGTTTGAATCAATACATAGAAAAGGTTCTTTTACGTTAGCTTCATAAACCATAATCATTATGTTAAACAACTATATTTAATATGTTTTAAAGGGCTTAGATGAAATTGTTGAGTGTTTTCTTCTGTTACAAGCTAACCTGCAACAGATTAATGCCTATTCTAGGTGGGGTCAACTACTTATTAAATCTCGAGTAATAGATTAGGCAGCAATTCTCTGCTTGTAAATTAAAGGTGTTAAATTAAATATTAAAATTGTTTATTTAATTACTTGAAGCAGTACCTCAAGGCCTAATCTTTCTAGTTCCTCTTCTTTTTCAGTGATTCTATGGGAAGACAACACCATATAACACTACAGCTGTCCACAAAGGTAATGAAATGACTATTGTTTCAATTGAAATCTTTGCATATTTAAATATATCCCAAACACTTCATTTTTATGGTACTTAATAAGTCTTTTCTTTCCCGTTTTCTGCTCCATCTGTAATCATTCTCTTTTCTCACCTTTTTCTGTTCGCCGTTTGTCTTAAATTTCTTCCTCACTTTCTCACTTTTTACCTTTTATTTCCTTTTTTCTTCTATCATCAGTTCCCATTTCCTCCCTTACCTTGTGTATCTTTTGCCATTCCCCTTTATCGGCAGACCATTGCCTATTTTTCTCTTGCCACTGTCTTTCCCCCCCTCCTCTTCAGAACCTTCTTTTTCTGACTCTTGCCAAGTTTTGCCATTTTCTCTCCACCAACTGAAGGTACATCAATTCTCTTTTTTCTTTTTTTTAAGTCTAGACCAGGCCTGTCAGTGAAAAAATCAGGCATGCGATCAATCACTCGCCTTGGCTAACCAAGGCATGCGATGGTGTGCGGTGACTTAAGTGACTAAAAATGCAACAAAAAAATGCAGGTGCTTGCAGATTTCGTTTTCTTTTTTACCGCAAAGGAGACAAACTGTCTAAACTGCTTTCAGCAAAAATAATTATTTTTTGATACATTTAAATGGGTTTTTCTAAATATGATAAAGCTCATTTTTACGAAAAAAACAGAGGGACCTGCGGCTACATGTTTTTCCGCTAATTCTAAAAGATAAGAAGCATGATGACCTGTTTTCAAAAAGGTAAGAAGTCACTGCTTAGAAATACCAAGAGTGATAAATTATATATTTTAGGCGTGCAATGGATTGTACGTCTGGCTTTTGTTAGGTGTGTGAATAGATGTGCGCATGTGATCGCACACCTTTTATTGACAGGCTTGCAGACAGTGCAAGTTATGTAAATACTTTAGGTGGCCCTTATATGTAGCTTTTTTTCTATGATTTAGTTACTAACTACATAATAATTATTTTGATTTTGTTGCAGCACCCTTTCAGTTCACCATTGTGCTCTACTGACCTACCTTCAAAATTTAACTTTTCCTGGTCTATGGAGGTATCTGTCTAGGTTATTTTTGTTAAACTTTCCATGACTAATATTGCATCTGTTCAGATTTTTATTGTAATATTGTACGTGACTGTACAACAAAACTGTTTGATTCTGGTCTGATGAGATCTAGAATTATAGAGTGCTTTTTTGTAAACTTGGTGAAGCAAAGTTAGTTCTTTAACATACAGTGCAATTTAGCCAGAGACTTCTCGATTTTGCTTTTCTAATAAAATAAGGCTTAGAAGAAGCAATCAGATCTTTTGTTTTGGTTGCATAAAATTGTAATTAAAAATTGTGAAAATTTGGGGCAATCAGATATAGCCTAAAATTTTGTTTCTTGCTTTTGCATTCTATTTGAACAAACCTATAAAGAGTTTGTGAAACAGAATAAGAAATGTTAGTCAAAGGACCCTAAGTCTGAATAATCTAGTTTTGTTGTTTTGCAGGATAAACCATTACAGAACATTTTTCAACAGTTTCGTCAGGTTTGAGCTTTGAACAATACATAATTATTCTGTCAGTAGTGTTTCACTAATAACATATTCAGACAATCCAATAGAAAACATACTATGTCACCTCAACTTGTCAATGTTTTTTTCTTTTCCTATGCCAATAGTTGTTGTTGCAGTCTTGATGTTTTTCACTATCAATATGATTTTGGAGGAAATTAACCGTCTTTGCCAGCTTAATTACTAACTGAGTTAGTTATAATTAAAGTCATAAATCACAACTATCCATAGTTTTAAAAGCACTTTTGTTCTGATGTTTCTCCAGCTTCAAAAAGATTCTTCATAGTAAAAAGCAAAAATTAAAAATCTAGAAATAACTTTGGTCTTCTCTGTTGTTAAAATTATGTAGATGTCTCCAACTCTGTTGCACATTTCCAATCAGTTAAGAAAAATTGATTTGATTTGATTTTGTCAAATTTACCACTCTTAGGTGAGCAGAGAGCCTTGAAAGGTCACGAAGACCCATGCGAGAAGGTTTCTGAGGGCCTACGGTTTAACGTCCTTATCCGAGAAGACGTGAAGGTTTAACCATTTGCAGATGTTTGAACAAAGGCAGCATCTTCTCCTAAATTATTTTAAGACCCTAAGTGTTGGTCTGGCCGGGAATCGAA
This sequence comes from Isaurus tuberculatus, assembly GCA_025447995.2. Lineage (NCBI taxonomy): Eukaryota > Metazoa > Cnidaria > Anthozoa > Zoantharia > Zoanthidae > Isaurus > Isaurus tuberculatus. Next base: position 3,531 of record JAOEHV020462933.1, on the reverse strand, counting down.
CCCAAGCCTCCCGCTCGATAGACTGGCACCTTACCAACTAGGCTAACCAGGTGGCTTGACATACAGGAAACTTGACATACTTTCTAAAACTAACAGTTAAGGAACAAGACAGTTGTGGTTAGACATTCATGAAGGTCTTCAAGACTTATAATAATAATAATATTTAATAATAATGATGATGAAACTTTATTCATTAAGAAATAAACCTTCTAAAAACAATACAAAATACAATAGGAAAATCTAAAACTGTGTTTCAAAATTGATAAAATGTTAGATAGATAAAATTATAATTAAACTTCTAATATTTTTAAAAATATGTTTTTTTAAAATGCTCAGTTTTTATGTAAGGTAATGTTAAATCGTGTTCCCTCTCCAACCCTTAAAATTATATTCTTTTTAGGGGGTAATGACAATGAGCCAGAAAATAAAAATTTAATTTGTATCTGTTTGTTAATGTGTATTTGTAATAAAATATTCCCCTGAATCAAAACAACTGCCACCTGGTTAGCCTAGTTGGTAAGGTGCCAGTCTATCGAGCGGGAGGCGCGGGTTTGATTCCCGACTGGACCAACACTTATATAGGGTCTTAAAATAATTAACGAGAAAGTGCTGCCTTTGCTCTAACATCTACAAATGGTTAGACTTTTGTGTCTTCTCGGATGAGGACGTTAAACCGTAGGCCCTCGGGAACCCCGTAATTGGATATTGGATCTGTGGGTGTTGCCTGGCCCCTTCTTTGGGGAAAACTAAAAAAAAAAATAAATAAAAAAAACATTTTAAGATTTACTTGTAAACTTTGTGTTGAACAGTTATCTTCTTTTACAGTCTTTAGAAGTATTTAAAGACTTCTGGGATCAAATGGACAAGATTGATCAAAATTGCTGGGTGTTAGAACCTGCCTATCCATCAAGATCTTGTACGACCAGGAGAATTGCTTTGGGTAGCAATGCATCAATCCACATTGAAGTGAACCCTAATCAACCAAGAATGGTTCCTGAATGTCGGTTTTTAGGTGCTGATACTGGTGTGTATCTTATGTTAGTTAGGTGCTGATACTAGTGTGTATCTTATGTTAGTTAGGTAATGATACTGGTGTGTATCTTATGTTAGTTAGGTGCTGATACTGGTGTGTATCTTATGTTAGTTAGGTGCTGATACTGGTGTGTATCTTATGTTAGTTAGGTGCTGATACTGGTGTGTATCTTATGTTAGTTAGGTAATGATACTGGTGTGTATCTTATTTTAGTTTTTAATTGTTTATTTATAACAAATCAACTAAAAATGATTTTTTTTTCAATATTGAACTTTTTTTTGTTTAGTAAAAATAAATATATATTTTTTACTTATTTTAACTTATACTGTTTCTTGAATTTGAATTTCCATTTTTAATTTAATTTTTTTTTTGATAATTAATAGAAGGGGTGGTCCCCCTAAAATAGAAATTCTAAGACAGCATAAATTAAGATAGTCTTTTTGAATTTAACGAAATTTACAGTAGTTTTTTTTATCTGAACAATGAATGAATGAACTGAATTAACAATGAATTAGAGTTAAAACAAAATTACTAGCAGTTCATTATTTTCTTCAATATTTATGATGGTCTGACTTGAATTGAAATATAATTAAATCCATTTAAATTTTGTGTTTTTGTAATCTTTGTTGGTAGTAAAATAAAATTTTAAAAATTTGCCTTAAACTTGATTTTTAAATTATATTTAAAATGTGTGAATTTACAACAGCTAAGAAAAAAATTGATTTATTTTTCTAATTTCTTCACTTTTGTGATTTATTAAACTTAACAGAGTGAAATGTTTTTTATCATTGCCATGAATAGAGAGGGAAGCTGACATTTGAGCGATAGCCCAACTGGAGGCCAACCATTGCTTTGCCAAGGGGCTTACATATGCCAAAATGTCAGCTTCTATTCTACTTATGGCAATGGTTATTATTTTATTTCATCCCAAAAAAAAATATGGTTTTTAACCAGATGCCAATAAATGCACTCAAAATTAATAGTTTATGTAGTACAGTATTCAACAAGTATTCTTTACTTTGTTTTAGTTATCATTCCTCTGAGAGAAAAGCTGAACACAAACATTCAATCATGGTAAGGAAACTGAAGCAAAAACCAGCAGTAAAGATTCTTAGACAAAATTAATATTCCTGATGAGTCATCATATAATATTGCTAATACTATAATTAAGTTTGACATGCAGTAACACAAAATCATTATCTAGACAAATTTTATTACTATTTAGGGGGCTAGTTAATAGATTTTAAGGTTATCATGCAGAATTGAAGTTATTGGCATGGATGTAAGCCAAGGGAAGTCATTCAGAGATCTTACCAACTGAGCAAGGCTTAAACCCAATTATTTTTAATACAATCTTTAAAAATAATTTTTAAAGATAATTATTATGATAATTATTATGCCTCAGCAAAGAACTCAAGACTATTTTTTTATTTTTTTAAATTTTATTGTTTTTAACTATCCTTCTAGTAGAAAAATTAAATATTAAAGTGTAAAGTAACAGAGCTGGCTAGGGCTTAAAGGGAGACAGTCAGTAGGGATGAAGGTTGGGGATCGGTTACCAGTACTATGAGCCAAAGCTAAATCCTTTATTAAGCCTAGTGGCCCATCAGAGCCAGTGCTTATCTCTGGTTTCTGTAGTGTTAGTTAAGCGGATGAGAGTCTTTGACTCCCCTTGGACGAGACACTAATCCATCACAGGTTAGCTCACAGCTGAAGCTGGTACTCATTTACCGACCTCTTAAGGATGGAAAGCTGAGTAAGCTTTGGCAGAAAAAGGTCACAAAAATGTTCCAGTTTTGGCAGAGCTGAGGAATTGAACCTGAGAGCTTGTGGTTATGTTGGAAGGCATAGATCTTACTGACTGTGCAAACCAAGTTACCTAAGTTCACCAGCTCTAGACTAGCTTAAATTTGCTAGAAAATCTTGTTTTATGCTGTAGTTGTATTCTTTCTTTTTTCAGGGAGCCAGACTCAACAGTACTTTCAAATCTTGAATCTCTGCTTGGACTGCAGTTTCCCTCTCCATCAACAACTAAAAAAGAAGTAAGTTTTAGAACTGCTTACAAGTTTTGTCAACCAGTTTTTTGTATCATTTTTTCTTTTTAATGTAAACGAAAACTCACAATTTGGAGGGTAACTGTTCTCTAGTCTCCACATGTAAACTGCTACTTGAAGGAAAATAATCTTATTGTCAAATCTTTGATTGTATAATTATGATTATACAATCTGCCTAATTAACATACAAGTTTAGATGGTGATTTAACAAAGATTAAGTTTCATTTAAATTATCTAAAAACTTGTCATTAGAACATTAGTAAGGAAACTTTTGGGTTGTGCAAGTAAGCATTCAGTTTAAGGTAAAAATCTCAAAGTAACCAGATGACCTGAATGCTAAAAAGCCATGTACCGTATTTACCCGCGGATAAGCCGCACCCCAAACTTTCCATGGTTTTCATGGGAAAAAAAGAAAATAGTGAGGTCGAGTACCAGGATAAATAA
>JAOEHV020462932.1:0-23021 GCA_025447995.2 Isaurus tuberculatus | reverse complement strand
AAGAGAACTTCAAGGCGTTCTTTGCACCCTATACAGCACGATAGTGGTTACCAGTCTTCTGTAATTTTGTAGTGAATTGCGACTGGTTTGTGAATCGCTCTGAATCAAGAACGTTGCTTGACTGAATGTGCGTTTTAAGAGTTAATGTTTAAAGAGCCTAAAAGTTTCACATTTTGCAAGATATTTTAGGATAATTATGAAACGGCCATGGCAGTGGGCAGGAGGCTGCCATCCAAGATGACCGGCCACCTTTAAAAGCTACCAAGATTTCAAAAAGTGCGCAAAGCCAACAAGTTCTTTCAAGGCTTTTTTTTCTAATAAACCTTTTAATATAAGTTATTTTCTAAAATAAAACCATGAAATTTGCTAATAGCTTACAAATTATGAACCAGAATCGAAAACATTAATTTAGTAGGATTGTTTTTGCATATCTCATCAAATCCAAACAAAAAATTATTTCAAGCAAGCAGTTGCTAAAAACCAGATGTTAAAGCAGTCCCTTCAAGGAAATTAGTGTCAAAATAATAATTTTTTAAAAAAATGTTCCTGAGTCAAGTGACTGGTGCAAAACCTCTATTGCCTAGTAGAAAAGAAATTTTAAAATGCTTTAGTTTTCATTGTTCATTGTAAACTTGAGGTCTTTTTTTTACAAGCAGACGCCCTTCACAGACTTTTTTGTTAAAAAAAAAATGCAGCAAATAAGATAAAGTCTGACTTGTCATGGTATTTCTGTCAAGGGGCGGAAATCCCTAATCTTATTGAGTATATGTGACTTTATCATGACTTACTTTTCCTGTCAGATCTAACAATGGGGAAGTGTTGCACGCCTACGCTCTTCCGGCGGCGCTTGGGCACGAGCTGAGAATGTAGTAACGTCATATTTGTCAGTCTGCTGTTTGATTTCTTTGATTGCACCATTCGGAACTGTCGAATGCAAAACACCGGAGATCTTCTTTGGCGCAGTATTTCCATCCATTATGAGGTCTGCGATTAAACAACCATAAGTAAAATTCGCACTTAAAAGTCGATCTTTGTCTAGCGAAAAACAGTTGGAACTTTTGGGTTTTTACAAGCAGTTTCTAAGAAGCTATCAGTTTCCTAAAATTTACAAAAATTTTGGGTGGCAAAACCCGTTAATGAGCTATAGATTTACTTTGGGAGTTTCATTATATCCAAGAAACAGTGTTTGACACTTCAGTCTCAAATTTACAGGGAACCTTATAGGATCATTGCAAAGCATTTTCAATATTTGAACTCAAAACTTTTGTTTCTGTAATCCTAAATGAAACCAAAACACGTATGTTATAAGGGAAGTCTTAACAAAGAGTCGCGAATCTTTAACCTAACTTATCGCACAATTCTTTTATTTAAATCATTTGTTGAATATTGCCCGGCCGGCCGCTCCCCTAAATCCGCGCCGGATATTATTTAAACGAGAGCCCCGACTGTTATAAACATTTTGCATCAAAAAATACTTAACTACCCTTGAATCTTCCCTGATGCTTTATACGCGCATTCGAGCCCGTCTGTTCCAGTTTCAGATCGTTTTCTATGGCCTACTTTGCTGTTTGGAAATATCGGTCGGCGCCATTTTGTTTGTGACGTCACTCTTGCGATGAAGTTTTTCTAAGATAGCGGCATCGGAGGCAGTGTGGATGTAATTCCCTTCACAACGAACGATATTTCAGAAACGAACAAATACAAAATACTAAAAGTAAAACTGATTGTGTTAATTCGAACTTTTAATTAAAAAACTCCGAGCGAAGGAGTGACGTCACGAAATCAAAATGGCGCCGCCCACGAAGTTCAAACGGCAATAGGCCATGAAATCGACCTGAAACTGAAACAGGCAGGCTCGAATCTAATTTTAAAGTTTGGAGGAAGGTTCAAAGACAGTCAAGATATTTTCTGACTCGAAATGTTTATAACAGCTGGGGTTCCCTTTAAGATTCGTTTCCGAGCTAGACCACGCCTCTTATTCATACTATGGTCTTAGAAAAAATGCTTTAAAACTTATTTATGATATTATTATTATTATTATTATTATTATTATTATTATTATCTTTATCATTAGTATTCTTGTATTTAATATTTTGATGTTACAATAATATTATTCATTTGTTTATGTGCTAATCACAAACATAAATTCCACATGTGCACCAGAACTTTTAATTACTAAAATACTTGACTCGGAAGCCAATAACGCTGGGCACAAAGGTCACGTAAATTTTTAAAATACTATATCTTCTTGATGGCAGTTAAATAATTAGAAAATGATTTATAATTTTAATTATAGAGAAAAATAATTTCATTTTGAACGGTTTGTTACATAAAGTTATCAAAAAACTTTAACAATTCCTTGCTACCTGCCACACACAATGTAGTATAACTATAAGTCATGGGTGATGAACATGAGATTTCCTTGATTCGGCTTTATTTGAATTGCCCCGTAACCTAGAGACGACATCTCTGACGAAGACAATCGCCTCTTCCGGTCGCTTCATTTTACATTCAGGATATTGTGCGAAAATCCACGTACTTCACCGTCTGGCTTCACTGTTAGCAAACAAGTAGTCTTCACTTTTGTATTTTATAGAGCAATTGGTGGTCTAATAAGTAGTACGAAACAAGACCCTACTGTGTGGCTTTAACCGTTGGATATGTTATAATCATGTGAGGAAACTATAATAAGTAACGCAGGTAAGGACTGCAATATAAGATAGGTCGACAAGTATTTTATCAAAAAATGGTGCAGTGAGTAAATCTGTCTTTACAGAAGGCTTACGTGGGTTTGTTTTGACGTTTTTAACTACAGATACGTGATAATTCTAATGCTCAAATACATATGGTAGTCAGAGATGTTGTAGACAAGTTCCGCGTTTAGAACTGTACTGAAATCTGTTTACACAGCAACTTTGTGTCAAAAAAACTGGCTGTTTATCCCATTTCAGGTTCTAAATACGCAGTTGATGTAATCACGAGTTGAAGCCTTTGCTTCAGATTGCACTTAATTGAGGGTAAAGTCACGTTTAGTTTGTGAATTGGTTGCAATTCGAGTTTGGTATCCTAATGATTTTGTATTGCAATGACTTTGATGACCGTGTCACTTCGGACTGACGCGGTAAGTGGTGATCTGTGGATCTGTATCCAAATATCTAACAACGTTACTGACAAACGGAAAAACAAGTTTTTCAAATTTTCATCTCTTGAGGGCAACTGTTTTTAAACGAAATTCGCTCAATATCTTTTCGTAAAACTTCACATTTTTGCTAGAAGTGGTAATATCGTATCAAATTACAGGAACATGCTTCGTAAATCAGCCGCTTTCAGGTTTCATAATTATTTCAAATATTTCGCTTAACTGAGTTAGTTTATTTGCACTTTAGAGAACTACTGAAGAGTGTTGAACCTTTTTGGTTCGAAACCTGTTCAGATTGACTCAAAACATATTGTGTTTCGTAACTTTATCCAATATCAATGATGTGGAAAATATAATTCTGTTCCAAAAGTATTATATATCTTTGTTGCAAATTATAAAAATTTCAAACTGTCAAATGTCACGCTTGTGCAATTAATTGATGGAAGAAAAAAAAACAATCTGTGAAGTGCCGTTGGTTTTTATTTTTAAGTAGAATTGTTCAGAGTTAAAACTTTGGCTACATACTTTAGTCGTGTCATCTCCTAGGCTACTCAGTAAAACCTCAAAATTTAACTTCGAATAGTTTCACGCTTCAACTAACATCTTATAAAAACAAGTTTATCTTCAATCTTATCGCAATGTTTTAATGTACAACAAAAACTCTTAAAATACGCGCAAAATCATCTGAAACACACGCTTAACATTAGGACTTTTTTAAACTGATTTTCTTTCATTCGAAAATTGACATATGTCACATTTCTTAAAAAGAGCTTTCGTTCGAGTCATAAATAACGCCTGGCATTTCAATTTAACTTTGTATGATTCAAGTGTAAAAGGTGGCAGAGCGAGTAATTAGGGTCAAATTCAACGAATCAGAGTACTCCTTCCGTTCATTTGTTTCTTTACTTTCCATGTTCAATAATTTTTGAAAAGTGAGTGGAGTTCTTTTTAGGAATTTTCCTATCGAAAACTTGCGTTTAGGAAACCTTTTTTGCGAGTTTTGTATCAATTTCCAGCTTTCCTACGTCAAAGGTTTCGTTCTTTAGACAGAGTAAACATTTTCCGTTGGAATTATGTTTATCTTTGAATGCGAGACGTGTCTATGCGTGTTATGTTAATTGTGCTTTTTCATTATTTATGAATAATAAAATCCATCTGAGTTACCAAACAAAGTTACTGCAAGTCTAGAAGTGATGTAGAAGACTAAATAACAAATAGAAGTTGACATTTAAAACTTGAAAATTTTACACAACTCCTCAAAAAGTCCTTGATTTAATTTTGTAAACTCTTTTTTTTTCTACTAAAGTTAATACGTGCAAAAACAAGCAAATTCTGCAAGTCTCTTGTCTTTCGGTTTGATCTACAAAAAAAAAATTAAACTGGATAATTTTGCTGTATCGTAATAAAACAGCTCGTGAGCTTATGTAGAAAACACTTATTTTGCGACAGTCGAAGTAGTGGCTAATATTTTATCATAAGGTTATTAAGATATGCAGTACTTTAGAAAACAAGTTGGTTGGTATAAAAATTAGCTCTCAAATAACCAACATCCAAAACTAAAAACTAAAATTTTATATATATTTTTTGCGTTTAATTAAACTTGATATTTAAAATAGTTTATGCATATATCTCATTTTAAAAGGAACGATTTATTGCCAATTTATACTTATTCGTAACTTCTTGGTTAAAATTTGAATCATGCAGGTTTAATATCAATCACTTTTACTTTAAATGGTTCTAAAAAAAAGAGCATAATAGTTATATATAAATATAACATAATAATATACTAAAAGGACATTTTCTTTAGCCAATACTTCAGTCACTCAGACTGAACACGTTGACAACGACACGTTGTTTCTCCTTTGAATAAAATGTATGCATTTATAATGAATGCAGGGTGAAGTAAAGAAAAATTGACTGTTATTCCGCAGATTTAAAATTCATCGTCAAGAACTCAGATTTTATTTTTTAGGAAGATTTTCTTTGTATAATTTATGATTGGAAGTCAAGGTCGAATTGGACGACGAGTCAGTAGTCACTCGAAGTTTTAATAGCATAACAAGTTGGACCACATGCAATAAGAGACGTTGATTACAAGTTAGGAATCAAAAAGAGTTATTGAAGTTAATAAAAAAAATCATAGTCTATATATGTTGTTAGTCTGCTCTCTAATTCCTTTGCATTGCCAATGTGAGCTGTTTCCATAACTGAGCTCTTGTCGGCCATTTTGGTTTTTTAAAATATTGTAAACTTGGCCCATGCTTATCTTCTGTAACACGTGCGCGGTCGTTCAACTTTTATCGTTGCGGCATTGTTATAAACTGATAATGACGTGAAATCAAACTTGCTGACCGTGAGAGGATAAGGAGACAACTTTCGAAGAGCTGATTGCGGCGAAAATAAAACAGCTAAAACTCGGCATACTGTAGAAGAACAAGGTAGCTCGACAGAAAATGATAACACTCTTTAGCTAAAGTGTTAATCACATGTGGTATTCAATTTCAATTTCAAACATATTTGCTGACCCAATGAGCGAGCCACCCGCGAGCAAATAAGGCAAAAAGTCCCGTTTATGTAGCTTGAAAAATTCTCAAATTTGGTTGGCAATTAGTCTCACAATGCAATTTTCAAGACCCAACACGATATGCGCGCGGTTAGTATAAAGGACAATAACATCAAATAAAACGCGAAACTCACCTTCAGCAACAACTCTTCAGTGTTAATGCAAGCATAGTTATTTTAATTTAATAGTTTCTTCCGCTGCTATGGGAAGATTAGCTAGCAACACTTTTCTACCTGTTGGTATAATTATATCGCAGTTTTAAATCTTATTTCTTTGTCATTGATTGAACAAAAAGAATTATAGGAAATATTTTTGAAAATAGAAAAAAGTTGTTTTTAGCTGCTAAAATACTATTGATTATAGACCTACAGTAGAAGGGCAATTCAGAATGAAGTATCTACAATATTCCGCCATTTGATACTACATTAACAATAAAAATGATGTAATAATAATAACACTACTACTACTATTACTAATAATAATAATAATAATAATAATAACAATAATAATAGAAATTTAATAATCATTGTTTAATTCTAACATCAATCGTTACAATAATAACTACATTTACGACTTAAATATATGACTAAAGTACATATTTAGAATATTGTTATTCATATTTATTGTATCTTTTATGCTATTTTACAGGCTAAAAGCGTGGAACATTTGAAAACTGTTAATTCAGACTACAAACTATGAAGAGACTGCAAATAAAGCAAAGATCGTGTTCAATTAAAAGCTGGTGAGAACATCATGAAGGCTCTGCGACAGCAAGTTCTGTTTTTCAGCCATATATTCTGGATATGCTTGCTTCCTTACTTATCATTAACATTTGCAGGTATGTATTTCTGGGTATGAGCTCAAGTTTTCCTTCATTTCCTCCATTAAACGAATCACTGAAACAACAGTTAAAATGTACATATTCCATGGCTGTTATGCATTTTCAAATAAATCGTGTTTTTCTTGCGACTGGCAGCGAAATTTCGATTTTCAACACTCAGTTTTCAAGATTTATCACTCTGAATGGGAACGATTACTATTATATTTCATTTATCACCATTAGTTACTTTTGAAACGTGAAAGTAATTCTTTTTATTGAAGTATACTAGATGTTTAAACTTTTATTAAAGATGGCGTATTCTTTATATTAGCATTGCTGTTGAATGCCTTGTAGTTATTATTATGTCTTTATCACCTAACCCTAAACAATTAATTCTTGCTAAAAGCGGTTTTCAAAATGCAGAAAATTTTGACAGAACACCGAAATTAAATTTGACCAAACAAAAACCAATTTAGGCTTGAAAACAAACAAAATAAAATCTAGCTTTTGCAAATACAACTGAAAATTTTTTAATTTTGTTTTTTATTAAGAATAAGAAAATGTTATTTGTTTGCCTGACGATGTAAAAGTCACTTGAGATGGAAGTCGCGACGTTTCGACCGCCACTGTCCGGCGGTATTTTACATCGTGAAACAAACGAATAACATTTTCTTATTCTTAAAAAAAAACAAATTTAAAAAAATTTTCAGTTGTATTTGCAAAAGCTAGATTTGATTTTGGACCCAGCTCAACACGAATTGTGTTGCAAGTTTTTTTTTTGTTGTTGAAAAAAAAGACTGACAATATTGTCAGAACACCGAGGCTGAACTAAATTGGCTTGATAACAGAAAAAAATTTGCAGTTATAAACTTGGCTGAATTTTTTGATTTAATTTAGCAAAAAAGAAGAAAAATATAAAAAAAGATTCACATTGCTTTTTTATCATGAAATATATATTTCCAAGTTGTGCCTAGAGCAAAAGAAGAAAAATATAAAAAAAAGATTCACATTGCTTTTTTATCATGAAATATATATTTCCAAGTTGTGCATAGAGCAATATATCTTACAGAATTCTTACTTTAATATCTATAGAAAAAAGAACAAAGTTGAAAGAGCTGCAAAAAATAAGAACGAAGGGCCTTGCAAAATGTGTATATATCTTTTTTTTAAAGTTTGTATTTGTTATTTTGATGGTTTTAACGCTCTGTTTCTTTTACTTTCTAAATTAGGTCAATGTCCAGGAAAGAAGAAGGGAGTAGTTTGCCATCAGAACGCAATTTGCACAAAGTTCATGTCTCTTTCTTCTTGTGTTTGTAAAGCCGGTTTTACCGGTAATGGTACCTTCTGTACAGACATTGATGAGTGTTCTCTTGGTGTGCGTTTATGTCATGAAAACGCGACATGTGTGAATTCGGTAGGATCTTATTCGTGTTTCTGTAGTGTAGGTTTTACTGGTGACTGTTTCAGCTGTACCAACATCTCGGTAAACAGAACGTTATCAGCAGCAACAGCTAGTCCTCAAACCAACATGAAAAACTTTACAGGAAACTCGACATTTAAACATAACGTCACGTCCGAAAAGTACCCAGATGCGATCGAATGTTCTTTTAACTCTAGTTGCCATGTCAACGCAAATTGTCAAAGTATTTCAAATGCTACGTATTGTGTCTGTAACCAAGGATTCCGCGGCAATGGCGTTAATTGTTCTGATATTGACGAATGCAGCGAAAGTTCTGTGGCATGCAGTGTAAACGCCCATTGTCTGAATACCATTGGTTCATATCTGTGTTTGTGTAGCCCGGGGTTTTACTACAACGGTCAAGAATGCGTACCAGGGGGGCCCTGTGAAGTTCATAATCCGAAGTGTGACCCAAATGCACGATGCGAGTCCGATGGTCATTCCCATAAATGCATCTGTAACAAAGGTTTCACCGGAAATGGCGTCACGTGTGTAGATATCGACGAATGTATATTTGAGACTTACGCGTGTGATGCTAACAGCACGTGCAAGAATACTGAGGGCTTGTATCTTTGCTGTGAAGATGAAGAGTCTTGTCATGAACCGAGTAAGTATGAACTTTTTTCATTCTTGGTCACAGTATCTCAGTTCAAATCGTATTATTTTGGTAAGTCAATCCAAATTTGGAAACTAGTTTGGTGCAGCAGTCAGTCACCCGGCATCGAATCCTAGGGTTTGTACGTGAGCTGCAGGGTTCCCGCAGACCGTTGAAGTGCGGCCTCACCGCAGTTTTTTGTTTTGTTTTGAAGGACTTAAAAACCTTGGAATTCAGTCTCCTGTCCACGAAAATTCCAGAAAAGTCAATAAAAAGTGCTTCGTTTTACGAGTCAAATATATTTTATGTTTCAACTTGCCAAATGTGTAATTAAGTTTTTAACATAAACTTCCTTCAACCAGTACAACTTTAATAATTTATTCTGTCAAAATCTTTCCAACTTATATAACTGGAGATAAAAGAATGAAAAAATCAATATTAAAAAAATCAAAATGTTTTTCTTTAAAACTAAAGTTTAAAAATTTTCGGACAGATTTTTTAATCTGTTATCTATTATATAAAGAATATGTTTTTGTTATTTAGTGTAAAAAGTTTATTTTTATTTTTTTTTCCTAACGCACAACGCTACATAAAGGCGTCCTAAAGCTACGGTTAGTCGTCTCTAAGCGTCTTTATTTTTGTGTAATTGCGACCTTTAAATCAAGTTTAGGACTTTGCTTAAAAACTTTTGTTTTACCTAAAGGAACTTAATGTACGTCTTTAATGGCAGTGTTAAGCTCAGTATTTCAAACAAGGTCGTTACGATCACGTAACGTTGCTTAAGGCAAACCGAACTTTACGCGTAGCATATTAATGCTAGCATCAGTACTTGCACTAAAGCCACATACTGTATTTCGCGTTGTTCGTGCCCAGTGGTTAACCTCTCTGCATTCCAACTACAAGGTCCCAGCTTCGACTCCCGGCTCTGCGGAAATTTGAACGTTTGTGTGACCTTCTTTACCGCCGAAGCTTACTCACCTTTCCATCCTTACGAGGTCGGTAAATGAGTACCAGCTTCGGCTGGGAGCTAACCTGCGATAAGTTAGTATCACGTTAAAGGGGAGCCAAAGACTACAGAGTTAAGCGCCAGCCGATATTAAGGGCAACAAAATACGTAGAAGGATTTAGGGATTTTTTAAACCAAAGTTATGTCTTCTCCTTTTACTTTTTTGACGCAATTTTGGGCTGTTTCTTATAGTGGCTTACATAAGTTTGTGGTTTTGTGCTGTAATACTCCACAAGTTTTCTTTAACTAAAATCCAATGACTCTCACCTTACCATGTTGTTTTCTGTTTTATGCTTAGTGTGGTCAGGTGGTGTTTCCGACGCTCATCCTGCCGCTCGCACAAGAGTGAAGGAAGGGAAAAGAGGCCGCAACAACAATGCTCTTCTCTGGGGGGTACCCATTGGGGTCACTTTCGTTGTTGTGTTTGCCGTAGTACTTAGTGTCTTAGGGTACAGGTAGGTTTTATATGATCTATGAAAATTAGAAAAAAGTACCATCTCAAACAATTAATTTATGTTTTGCAATAGGATATATTAACTACGAGTTTACATTTATAAGTTTGAAAATTAATAGAATAATTCTTTTGATTCAGACTTTAGTCTATTAGTGTTTTCAATTTCGTTCGAAACTTTCTCACGGTTGAACTCCGTTATTCAGCCGCCATGGCCATGTAAACTTTCGCCCCATGCAACAGAATCCACAGAGGTTCTGGATTCCGGATTCCGACCCTCTGGATTCTGGATTCCGACCCATTGGATTCCGGATTCCACTCTTTTGTATTCCGGATTCCAATATAAGCCTAAATCACTGGATTCCGGATTCTGAGCACTTTGGATTCCGGATTCCAAATGAAATCTGGATTCCGGATTCCACTATTGTGGATTCCGGATTTCAACAATCAAATTTTGCTGTATTCCGGATTCTGTTAGATGGGGCGAAAACTTGACCCGGTGTTCTTTCGCGTTTAGCGAGCTTAATGCTATTAATGCTGATTATAATGTTATAAGAATCTAAAAGAAAAACTAACAGGCTGTGAAATAAATGGGCGTTGTTTCAAGATTAGCCAATAACTTGGCTCACATGGTACTTGAACGCCCCTTGACCTAATTTGTCTTTTTGTTCTCAAATGGTCTCAAGCAGCAAAACAAAGTCAATTTTAAGAAAACACACAACACTTTTTACTTTATCAACATGTTTCGACGCTTCTAGTGTCATCTTCAGTGATGCAAAAGAATACTGCTCAATATAAGTACTACAATACATATAGAATAAAACTACAATAACAATAGTGATTGAGACAAAGACATATCAAATAATTACAAAGATAGTTTTAGATTAACATGTTTGACTTGTGAATTGAGGAAAGGCTTTTCAAATTTGATGTGAATGGCCTCTTTGATCTTGAGTTGGAACTGTGTTGAGGCATAATCTAGAATTTTAAAGCATTCGACTGACAGAGAGCGGCATTGCGGAGAGTTCTCCAGGTGCCTGAAAACGTTCGAGGCTCTGTCCGTTGTCATTTGCTCACGAACGCGGGTTGAAAAATGCCAGTTCTTGAGAACACTTGATGAATCCTTGAAAAAAAAAACTATGATTTAACAAGAGCAATTTTTTTATTTGACTTTGCCAAATGTGCTATTTTCTTAACATGAGCTCTCTAAGACTTATCAAACTTCGTTTTTTTTTTCTAATTAAACAGACTTAACTTAAAAACTAATGAATGAGAAACTAGCCATTTCAGATATCAGACACCTTCCTAGCAACAGAGAACAGACTTTGGTTATTTAGTAGCTCACTTTTAGTGCAAAGACTCGGAGAGAAAAGATTTAGTTTGATCAACAGTTTCTTGAAATTTCTTGAATTTGTTTCAGACATTTCGATTTGAGATCACATGATAGTCATTGTGCGAACTAAACTCGTAAAACTTGAACTTTCTCGAAAGGTCGCAAGTTACTTTAGAATGTTTCCTTTTTTGGAAGTTTGGGACAAGGATGTTACGTCATTCTACAGGAGAACTAAGTTCTTCCATAGATCTTTTTTTTAGTATAATAAATTTAGTACATGACGTACCGCATAAAGTTAAGTGGCCGCACCAATGTCTTGGAAGATACACGTGGTGGCTGAAAGTTGAAAATTGTTAGTAAACAGCTATAAAACTAGAATACCCAAGGGTATGATAATGCTACGGATATTTTAAGGTTCGTTTAAATTGCATTTAATGCAACGAAGCATGATTATACCCACCTTTTCCTTTGTTTGCGTCCCTCGATAACGCGAGAAAAAAAGCATGTGACTATTACTATTTTCAGAGTACATTTCCATGTTAGACACGAAGCAGTAATTTTGGTTATTTACTTGTCAACAGTTTTGCTCATTTTTGGGATTCTTGTTTTGTCATATTAATTTTAGTTCAATCAGTTTTTCAGATGCAAACCCAAGGGGCAGAGGTATTGAAAAGGGTTAATTTAGTGCTTCTCCTTACATAAATTTATAAGGGAACACAGTACAATTTTGTCAAAATGTGAGGCAATGTGGTTAAAAGGTAGCAAAAAGCGATGAAATAGATGATAGATTTTGATTAGGAATTGCTACTTGCTATAATTAGTTTTAAACTAATTAGAATCAAAAAATGTTTGTTGAGCCGCATTACGAAATTTAAAAATATTTTATTTAGGCTAAATTTGAAAAAAAAAATATTTAATGTTTAGTATTTTCGTCCACTTCCATTTTCGAGGCTGCCTTCTTTTTTTTAAATCTCAAAATGTATATTTAAAAAAAATGAAAAATACAATATACATTTTAGCTTCCTTTGTGCGCTGTTGTGTTGCAGTGTTAAATAAATGGAACGTTGTAAAAAGCAAACAAACCAGATTTCACGATGGATAATCCGTTACGTAATGTTGCAAAGAGTTTTTTAAAAGGAATTACTGAAACCGCCGATATATATCCCAAGGCTATGATAATGCTGCGGATATTTGCATGGGTTCGTTAAAAGTGCATTTAACATAATGAAGCATAAAACCTGTCTTTTCCTTGTTTGCGTCTGCACGACTTATCGACATAGAGAAAAATGTTCACCAATCGATCTCGAGATCTCTTTTTTTCAATAGTTTTCAGGTGAGTGAGTGTTGTGTGATATTTGGTACTTTGTAAAGGAAATTTCAAATAATTGATCAGCTTAACTTAGACTGTATTATTTTGTGATTCGTAAAGCTGCTAATTTTTTTTAAACTGAATCGACAATTTAAGAATATTTTGACGAAATTTTAAAAGTTCTGACAATAATAATAATAAACACCTCTTACACCTCAAATTTCAAAGTGTTTAAAATTGTTGATCTTAAAATGCTTCCACAAACCTAGTAAAATTAACAAATGAAACCTTGTCGAAGCCATTAATTGCCACATTCTTCTTGCTCGTTTTCGCACCTCCATGCCGCTGTTGCACAAACGATTTTCCTTATTTAAAATTAATCGACAATTGTAGACAATGTCAACGAAACTTTCAAATGATAGTAAGTTTCTTGTTTTTTTTGTATCACAAAGCGTCGCTGAACTAATGAATTTTTTTAAAATTGAATCGACAATTTCAGAATATTTTATCGAAATTTTTAAAATTCTTTTGATACAATAATTTTACAATGAGTTTAAAATTTTAGATCTTAAATTCTTGCATAAACCTAGTGCAATTACATGAAACCCTGTCAAGGCCGCTGCACGTGCTTCTTGCTCGTTTCCGCACCTTCATACAGCCATTCTAGAATTCAGCGGTGCCGCGAGTTTGCAGAAGACTCTATAAAGAACCGCGGTATTTAGTTAAGAACACGGAATTTCGTCCGTGTTAAGCCTTATACTGCAATGTTTGTTACATCGTTGGATAAAATATACTCAGAATTGAAGCTGCACCATGGGAATAACAAATTTCTAATATACTCGAGTTCAAAAGAATGTTCTAAAAAGCATTTCATTCATCGACATCTTGCAGCATGCTTGTCAAAACTCGTTTAAAATAAAAACAGCTTTACGAATCACAAAATAATACAATCGAAATTAAGCTTAATAATTATTTGAAATTTACTTTACAAATAACCAAATAAGATAGTACACTCACTCACCGGAAACCATAAAGCAAGAAAGGGATCGATTGGTGCTTGTAAGAGTGTTTTGTATCTTCTGATCTCATCAATACGAGGCTCCGTCAAGGCGCGCAGTGAACTCTGGTTGCAACGCAAAGAATATTGGTTAAACGAAAATCGAGATTTTTTATAGGTTTGATTATAAATTGCTGCTCACTCCGGCGCTCCGCTGCAATGAATACTGTGTATAATGGATATAAAAATGAATTCGAGAGCAAACGACGAAACGCAAAAAGTGTGTACAAAGTTAGTTTTTTCTATCAATTTTAGTACGTTTAAATTCAAACTCTTAACCTATTTATCGTATTGACGGTGTGCTAAAACGTTTGAGTAAACAGAGGGCAACAAATATTGGTTGTTGGTCCTCCCGTACCTAAATGCCGTTGTTATTTAGCAATTGAAAAATCTGTTTAAGTTCGCCGGCGAGTAGGGATAACACGTCCTTTAATCAACTCTAGGTTGAAATGTTAATAGGAATAGATATAGTGTAAATGTAAATAGATATAGATATAGGTATAGATATAGATATAGATCCGTCCTTATCTTAATCATTGCCTGAAGCAGTGTAGGAACCCTACAGTTTTTCTGAGGTAGGGCTAACGCTCGAAACGTTATCTTCCAACTCTACTCACGGCGATGATAAATGTCAACCTAAAGCTTACTGTATTTTGCCGTGTATAAGTCAACCTCACGTATAAGTCAACCACCTATTTTGTAGCCAAAAAACAGCAAGTTTTCGAATTTTCGTGTATAAGTCAACTTCCATATTATGCAAGATTAAACTACCAAAAGTTCATATCAACTCATATGGAGCAAAATGTAAACAAAGTGTTTTAAAAACTGGCCTAACTTTTGAGGTTAATGATGAAGATAGTTGATGGTTTGTACACAACTTAAATAGCACAGAATTCTAGATTTATTTAAAAGTTTTTTATATAAATCAAGTACTTATCATGTAACTGCTAGTTCCAAACGTTTTTATAGAGTTTTAAAGGGTGTTTAGAAAATTTTTGTTTTTGATCCGTGTATAAGTTGAGGGCGAGCTTTAGAAGTTAATGTCAGGTGTTAAAGGGTCGACTTATACACGGCAAAATATGGTATTCCTTTAAAAACCTGGTTATTTAGGGTGCGTTCGTTTGGGACTATTCCGGAATAGGATTACATGGATTATCATCCCAGAAAATGGTTTCAGCCAATCACAGCCCAGATCAGAAAAAAACTGATGTATTCCTATTCCGGAACAGTCCTAAACGAACGCACCCATAGTAACTTAATTCAAAGTATTTGTCGTGTACGTGACTCCAAGAGTTAAAGTTTGTTTATCCTATTATTCAGGCGGAGAAAAACAGTATTGTCTGCACGGATGTCACGTCACCCGAGCACTATTGTAGCACAAATTGAATTCATGATGATGGAAGAACAGAAAATTAGGGAAAGCGTTGGCGACACTTGGTCCCTGAAATCCGTCATTTTTAGTATTCCTAGTGCTACTTCCTCGATGCACACTCTGAACGAGGGAGACTCGCACACAGACATGTTGAGAAAGACCGATTTGCGAGTCGTATGACAATGATCCTACTATAACAGAAACCAAAGTTGAGAAAGGTTGTTTCTTAAGCTACAATCCTGGACAAAGTACCTGGGACACTTCGTTTACTCTCTCAAACTCCCTTCCCCTCTCCCAGTTCGTTTTGAAAACTCTAAAATAATTTGAATAGCAGTTGCCTGTTGGCAATAAGACATATCAACTTTTATAAAGAACCGAGATAGAGTTGGAGACTCATAGCCGCAATACCATTATACTCGGGGAGGGTTCTATTTTATGAATAGTATAACACAAATGTTTCAAACCTTTTGTCCAGGATTGCAGCAAACCTTAGAGAAGAAAATCCGTGTTTTAAAGCATTGTAGCTGAACATTTATGTAAATGCCTAATTAGACTTTTAGGAAACGATAACACCGTTAGTTATATATACTTTTCAATTTGTAACTTGAATACGTAAGTAATCTGAAAAAAAAATGGTACTTAGTTTTTTAACTTTAAAATCGTGTTAACGGTTTAACTTTTCCCAATATTTTTAGGTCATTTCCAGTGTAAATCGGTTACAAAAAGTTTAATATGCGTTCATTAAGAACGATCAAGCAATTTTTCAATTTACTATTCAAACTGAAGACTTGAAGTGCACTAAAAGCAAAACAGTGTTTAGCGGTTTATTGGACAATGAACCATGTATGCTACAGGAGAAGAAAGTTAAAAAAAGTTTGATATTGGTTAACAAAGATGCGATCCAGCTGATTAACCAACAATCAAATCAGGACATCAACATCAACAACAAAATCAGTGACGATAGAAACGAAAACAAGAAGAACATTAGCAATAACAGCAACAGTATACAGCAGTAATATCATAAATAACAAAGGAACCAGAACACCAGGAGCAACAACAAAAACAACAATAACAATAGAAACAACAGTAACGACTAGAACATCAATAACAATAATGAAAATAGCAACATCATTAATATTAATACCAAAAACAAAATCAAAACAGACATTGAAATCTAATAACAACAACAGCACTAGTAACAGCAACAAGAACAATAGCAGAACGAGAGAAACAACAAGAACAGCAACAAGAACAATAACAGCAACGAGAGAAACAACAGTAATAACAAAAACAATAACAGCGACAACAATTGTACAACAACATCAGAAGCAATGACTACAAGGCAATCAACAACAGTATAATAACAAAGAAAAACAAAAAAACAGTGATGACTCTAAAAAAAACCCTACGAAACCGGTAACAACATCAGTAGCAACAAGAACAACAATGACACGAGCAGCAAAATTAAATAATAACAGCAAACAAACACAATATTATCATAATAAACGCAACACCAACAGCATTAGTTGTGGCAACAACGACTAAAAATATAATTACAGCAAAAACAAATACCAAACTCAGTAACAACAAAAACAACATTAATGAAATAACAACATCATTACCAATAACATCATTGTTAACAGCAAAGTTTTTGTATTCTTTCAAGATTATTACGATACAAATTACTTCAGTTTCGTTTCAGTTTCAAGATTGGCTATCAAAAGCATGAATTAAGTAAAACTGTTCTTCTCAGGTTTTCTGTCTTAAAACTAAGTAGCGAGAGAAGGCAGTGCACTGGTCAATGGCTGGTATTAACTTGTTATCAAAACTTCATATTTTTTAACACATTTCTGACACAATTTTTTTATATTGTCTAAAAAACTTCCAAACTGGTGGTCTCAAAATTCTGTGTAAAAATGGTCAACAGCAGGTCTCGACGAATCAATTGACGGAAAACCGCTGGTCGGTTTTAAAGAATGCGTCAGATTTACATGAATCACGCTTAATTTGAAACCGTCAGTTTGCAAGTTAGTAAAAGTTTGAATTTGAAAAACTTAGAAATACACCTGTCTTTAATGAAAATTTTAAATTAACTAATGAAATTTTAAAAAGTTGTAGCTATATGCTTTAAACTTATCTAAAATCTCGCTATAAGATAACAAATTATACTGCTACAAATCAAAATGCGATAGTTTATTACTAAATACTAATTATAATTATACAAATTTACTTAAAAGTTATGATTAAATGAGGACTCGGAAGGGTCATGGAAAACTTAGAAAGACATGAAGTCTTGAAAATTAATTTTTCCAGACCAGGAAAGTCATGGTTTTTTTCATACTGTAGGTTCAACAAAAATAGTCACGGAAAATGACCATAATGTAGATGTATTCGTGTAATTTGATAGATAAAAAACCTAAAGCATATAACTGCACAAAATCGCAAACTTTTCTGTAATGTTATGTTAGAGTAAGTACATGCACTCCCTTTATCAACTTTGCTAACATATCAGGAAAAAAACAAATTGAGAGTACTTTTGAATTTATGATTTTTAATGACTTTTTCATAGCCTTTCATATTTTTCCACGAACCAACTCTTTTTAAAAGAGCACGAACTCTGATAATTGCTGTTTACCAATTTTTTCACGGTTGAGTATTAAAATAAAAATTGTTCTTACTGTGCGGAGTTTTACTGCTGGTTCGGTAGATAAAGTATTGTAAGAACAACGTTTTCAACTCAACAGTGATTAAGAAAAAACAGCGATTAGTCCCATCAACTGTTTATAGTAATGTGTTTTAGCATTAACAACAAGTAATAGCATTTGTATACAAAGTTGAACTAAAGCTGAATTAAAAAATTGTTTTATCTCGTATCTCAGTTTTATACGTTGGATGGAAAGAAAAATAATTAAAATAAAGAAAATACTACTATTGCTAATATTACTATTACTACTACTACCACTACTACTACTACTACTACTATACTACTACTACTACTACTACTAATAATAATAATAATAATAATATACTACTAATATTACTGCTACTATTATTATTAATATTATTACAACTACTACTACCACTACTATAACTACCATTAATACTACTATTCTTACTACTACTACTACTGCTATATTAATAATAATAATAATAATAATAACAATAATAATAATAAGGGTAATTTTAATACATTAAACGAACTAGTAGTTTTACTCCTATTTTTACTATTAACTGTTTACTGTTTTTTTTTTATTCCTCCCCCCACCCCCCTCTCTTAAGCGCCCTTCTTTGATATAAGTGCTGAGATGTGTAAATTAAGCACTTGCTAGATTAAGCATGCACTCACTATTATCACTAGTTCAAATGTGACACTTGGTATGAAATCAAATATTGCAATAAGGTAAGGTAGAGGTTTGAACCCTCTATCAGTTCTTGAATATTTAGCCAAGTTCGTTTCTTCCACTCTGTATATATTTGGCAGCAAGTGTAATCATTTTCTAACACTCGGCACATCTACGGCTGTCAGTGTTCAATGGAAGCCATTGACTTGTGATTTAACACAAAGAACATTTATTACAAAGGCGTTTAACTTCACTGTTTACTTCATTTATAATTTCTGCTATTTTAGTTTTATAGACAACAATTACCGTTTTCTCACAATACGTCTTCTTATCGACGTCATAACGCTCTTGTTTTAATGTTGTTCCA
Source organism: Isaurus tuberculatus (assembly GCA_025447995.2). Taxonomy (NCBI): domain Eukaryota; kingdom Metazoa; phylum Cnidaria; class Anthozoa; order Zoantharia; family Zoanthidae; genus Isaurus; species Isaurus tuberculatus. The sequence goes on along the minus strand of JAOEHV020462932.1, from coordinate 4,209 downwards.
TGTTGGGGAAATCCGGATGGAAACCCGACAACCCATCTTGTACTATGATGACGGAACTTCATTTGTAGATCGTGTGAAATCTGGTTTCTTGTTATTTCAATGTCTCCATCTGCGACTGAATACAGCAACTGAAGAACTAGTTTGATATCGTTCTGGCCGCTAGTAGTGGAATACCACTGTTCTGCCTTTATGTATATTTGGTCTGGCTGTTCTACTGTACTTGGGTAAGTATTTCTCAATGAATCTGAGCCAACAAACGACTGTGAGGGTCCACTCTCGGCGGCGCGATTCAGATTTCTCTTGTGCGCATGCTCATTGCTATAGTTGCTTCCCCCAGTAACGAAGGTACTTGTGTGTCGCCTATTTACTGTACTTGTGTAAGTATTTCTTAATGGATCAGAGCCACTTAGCACCTGTGTGAGTCCACCATGAGTAACGTGAAGCAGATCTGTTGAAGGCGGATTACCATAGTTACTACCTCCAGTACTGTAGGTACCTTCAAAGCCTGTTTCTCTTGAGTTGTTGCTATACTGCCCAGTTGTAGTCGGGTTTGAATCTCTTGGGGGGTCAAGCCCAGCTTTTTGAAGAACTGAATCTTGAGTTGAAGAACTCTGGTAAAACGACTGTTCAGTAGTTGATCCTGAATTGTAAACTGTAGTTGAGATAGATTGGGATGAGGGGAATGGTTGCGAGCTTTCTTTGAGATAGGGGGTAGCAAACTGGTTAATCATGCCATGATTTGTAGGTTGCGATGAAGCCCGGCCGTCACTAGTTGTTTGGCTGTTCAGATGGACGGTGTTTTCCGGTCCGGCTTGTTCATAATGATAGTTACCTCCAATACTGGCAGACCTGTTTGCAAAACCTGTTGTTAAGGTTGTACCTTGCCCAGATATAGCTGTTGCTGTTGTGATTGGATCGGAGCCTCTCGAGGGACCAAATCCCAATGGTTGAACACCTGAAATTTGTGTAGAATATTGAGGGACCACAGCCGTCGATCCATAAGTAACTGTTGCCTTGATCTGTGCGTCTGTCTCGCCTGTAAACGAATAGTTGATTTTAGACTGCGGAGCATATCTTCCTTCCTCTTTCGCCCCGGCATTGTGTTTATCACTTTCTTTATCTCTTTGATGATAAGCTTCTCTTTCTCTTTGATAACGTGCTTCACTTTCTTCTTCCCACGGCTGGACATATTTTGTTCTTCCGCCTGCTTCTTTTGGTTTTTCACTTGCTCGTGTAATTTGCCGTGGATTTACATATTTCTCTTCTCCTTCTATAACTTCCTGTCTTAGCGCCTCCAAGTTTTGAAAGGGGCTTTCTCTTTGTATGTATATAATCTCACCGGTTGTATATTTAGGACTGAAGCGTCTTGTGCAGGTTTCTTCCGTGAACAAGTATGGAGATAAAGCCACTTCATCCGTTGATATTATGTTGGCAATGATAAGAACAAAGCCACACGCTCCGTGAGGATAATTTCTCACCACTGTTCGCTCGTCTCCACTGCTCGGTTCAAACAAACGTAGTTTATGGTGCGAATGCCATTCTCCAATGTGACAGAGCATGTAGTCATGCGTGAGTGTGTTGCCAACTCCTTCTAAATACGAAATATCTTGGAAGAAACTGACATTTGTTCTTCTGCAGCCTTTTCCCGGACCAAGGACAAAATTAGCAACTAGATTACGTTTGCTCTTCCATAAACCAAACAAAGTTCCGCCGGTTTCAAGATCAGGAAAATGAAGAACCCATCGTTTGATTCTTTCGTAATCGTGTTGAAACATATGAATGTAAAATTTATCATCTTTCATTTGATGTCGAGCTCCTTTCATCTTTAACACAAAAATGAAATTTCTGCGTGATACTAAGCTTAGAGTTTAAACTATGTCTTTGCCTTTCTCTGCTCATTTCCCGGAAATGTTTTCTCGGCTGCTAATTATAATCGATTTCTCAGAAATCGAAAACCGAGAAGTTCGATATTGTTTTTCGTAGAAAAAGACGGAAAAAAACAAGTTTTATATAAGCCCAAAAATATAACTTATTTGAATGTATGTTTGTATTTTATCTCTTAGGGGGGTCTGTTCTTTAAAAATTGGCCATTCATGGTTATTATCAAACAAACTCTAATAAAATAAGTTTCGAGTTTCACCTCGCACAGTTCATATATGGTTCTGCTATAAAACAGCATTTGGGTGTTATAACATTCAGCCGCGAATTATTACGCATCATTTAAAAAAAATTCTTTGACATTTCTCACAAAAGTAATATTTAATGTGGCTTTTCAGTCTTAATCGATGGCCTTTATAACTCATATGGATAAATCCTTTCCCAAGCCTGGTGGCAAATGTAGTCAGTGCTTAATTTTAATTTCGTTTTTTGGTGAAAGGGATACGTTTTTCAGCCACTGTTTTCAGGGAAATATCAGGGCAGATTTTTTTCCTAGAACAAAGATCTCAAGATTATACTGATAGACCCCGTAAAAACCTAAATGCTGATGAAGGGGTACATTTTCCAGCCGCGTGATCACACATCATTTTCCAAGTAATACGATCGCAGGATTCGTAGAAACTGTATCAAACAAATCCCCATAAAACTTAATACTAATGAAGGTGTATGTTTTTCAGCCACGTGATATTTGAGAAACATCAGGGCAGGTTTTTTTCTAGAACGAAGATCCCAAGAATATACTGATAGCTGATAAATACTGTTTGGAACAAAACTCCAAAAAACTTTAAACGCTGATGAAGGGTTTCATTTTCCAGCCGCGTGATCACACAACATTTTTCCAGAAATATGATCCTAAAAATATACATTTACCACAATAATGATCCTGATACTGCCGGTGACGGCGTGAAACTAATTCATATTTCAGTTTCAATGAATCTCACATACAGAAATATAACTGGTCTATTTCACAGTACAACAACTAGTATTGTCCGAAATAGGAACTGTATGTTTTATGTCCATCAATAAAAAAAAAAAACAACTAAAAAATTTAAAAGAAACTTAAAATGTCACTGAGAGAACTAGATTCCGGGAAAAAAAGTTAAACAAACGGACAAACGGGGGGGGGGGGTATTGTTTCTCAGAACTCTATTTTCGAGTATGAAATGAATCGCTGACTAAAATATTTCGAACTTTTATTATTTGAACCAACTACATGTTTCACGGCAGTATAAGTATCCACCTATCCAATCAGTTTTGAAACTTTAAAAATGAGTGATTGTAAATCGCAACCAAATGATAATACGGGTCGAGATGGGAAAGACCGAAGATTTGAAGTCGTTATTTACGAACAAGATTACAAAGAGCTTTGTTGTTGGGTTTTGAGGCATGAAAACATTGAAACTGGAGGTGATCTGTTTGGATTGTGGTCGGACGATCGCACTGCGGTTATTCAACTTGTTCTTGGACCCGGACAAGGCTGTCGAAGGACCGAGTCTTCATTCTATCAAGATGTAGAGTATTTAAAAGATGTAGGTTCGTATCTGACCAGCAGTGAAGGGTTGTGTCATATCGGAGAATGGCATTCCCATCATCAGCATTTACTCGCTAGGCCGAGTGGCGGAGACGAGAATACAGTATGGAATAACATGCCAACCTACGGTCTTGAAAGATTTGTTATTTTCATTGCAAACATTGAAAAGCCAAGAAAGCCCAGTGCAACGGCTGTGAATATTGGTTGCTTTTTGTTTGAGTATGAAACTCGACATCAATGCATGAATCAACTGCCGGTTTTGCCAGGTAGATTTTTAGTTGTACCGGGAGAAAACCCCTTTGAGATGAAAAAAGCCATACATAGCATGAAGTACAAACATGCAGAGGCACCACGAATGACCACGCGAGAAAGCGGTGTAATTCGGTGTGAATATATTACAAGTGAAAGTAAAAACGTAAGAGGTGTTTTGTATAGGGATCAGCAGAAATACAAGAAGCACGACGATAAGCAAGAAACAGGAACTAGCCAAAAGAAGGATGAATGAAAGCAAAAAAAAATAGGACATGCGACTGATGCAAGAAAGAAATAAAGGAACATAAAATTCTCCTTTAAAAAATATAGAAAAGTAGGAAAAGGATCGAAGAGATATATAATTATGATTAGAAAATATGGCTTTAAAACAGCGTCTGCTCTCAAACGAGAAACGACTATATTTTTTACACTTCGTATCAACACAAGCGCTGACAGACAGACAAAATTTATAAAACTAATTTTCAATG
>JAOEHV020462822.1:0-10148 GCA_025447995.2 Isaurus tuberculatus | reverse complement strand
ATGGCGATGGCGATGGCGATGGCGATGGCGATGGCGATGGCGATGGCGATGGCGATGGCGATGGCGATGGCGATGGCGATGGCGATGACGATGACAATGATAGTGACAGTGACAGGGTCAGTGACATTGTCAGTGACAGTATAGAGACTGTGATACAAAGACCGCGTACGAAATGCCGGGCTACGTAGGATATGTGAAGATCTATCAGTCGATAAAATGTAGAAATACAAAACTGGTGAACCAACATGATTAAGAGCTCGGTTTAAGTCAGAATTTGTAACCATAGACAAATTGAAAAAATAGGAATACGAATTTGTCGTATGGCTCATGTGAGTCCCATGCACGTGATTCTCGCCGCACGTTATCGCACCGCTCCGTATACCTGCCTTTTTATGACGAAACATTATAAATAACGCTGGCCTAAATTGAGAGAAGTTAAGGAACATTTGTTTGAATGTATGAGCCAGGGAATCTTTGAATTTTCTTAATTTTAACGAAAGAAAAAAGGTACGTACTTAGAAATTTCCTAAATCCTTTTCCGAGCCTAGTGTCCTGACTCCCCCTGAACGGGACACTAGTCCATCGCATGTTAGCTCTCAGCCAAAGCTGGTACTCATTTACCGACCTCGTAAGGATGGAAAGCTGATTAAGCTTTGGCGGAAAAGCCAAGGTCACAAAAATGCTTGGATTTCTGCAGAGACGGGAATCGAACAGGGGACCTTGTGGTTGGAAGGAAAAGATCTTGCCAGTACGCCAACCACGAGGCCACTTATCTAAAAATATTATTCTATTTCTAGTGGAGAGAATCTAGGACATTATTAATGATTTCATATGCTCTTCATCATAGACAGATTTTTAAGTTCTTTAGAAGTGTCTGTAAAAACATTGGTTTGCTTTTCTCATTTCGTGTTTATATTCAAAAAAGGTGTTGTTAAAAAAATTCAAGGAGCCTTTAAAATGTCTTGAAATTTAATGAACTTTTCAGGCTGAACTCCAAATTGGGATCTTTAATTAACAAAACGTGTATTATAAATTGCATTGAATCGATCCTATAAATTGTATTTTTTTAGAAATATAAAAAACTTTAGTAATAAACAATGGCTGTTAATTATGCAGAAACGATTTAAACTTTATAGAATAAACAGGAAAAAACTGTAAAGATAATAAGTAAAAGAAAAATATTTTTCTGTTTTATTTGAATGCTTGTGAGGTCTTATTTTTGTGCCGTATATAACTGTTTCCTTTACCATCTTTTCATTTTCTGAAAAAAGAGGTTTCTTCATTTTTTTCATTGTATGTATAAAGATCTAGATAGTATGTGCAACGTGCCAGATGTTGAGTTTTTCCCCCATTGTTTTGAAACTCTAAACGATTCACCAAGCCATAGACCGCTAGTGCTAAAAAAACTGTTTGTAGTTTTACTTAGATTTTTCGATTATTCTCTTAGAAAAACATTATGTAAAAAATTTGCGAATAGGCGATGAATTTCAACGGTGTTATCAGCCTTTTGCAACTGCACAGTTGCGACACTGTTATTGACCCAACGAAGCAATCCGGCCTTTGTGTTTTGGAACCTGTCATCTGTTGGTCGATTGAAGAAATGCTTCATGCATTCACCTCCCAAATTTAAGGAAAACATAATTGATACTTATTTTTTTAGCTATTTTGTACATACCTCGGCTCTCAATTGGTGGTCAACCAAATTAAATAATTAAATTGATGTTAACTAGTAATGTTTAAAGTTGTTTTGCCATAAATAAACAGCACTCCACTATAATTCTGATAAAAGTCTCTTTCTCCTTTGTTGTTTTTATAGATTTAGAATATCAAGCCCATCAAATATTATAACGTTCAGGTTTTTGCCATCATAATTTTCGTTTGTTATTCAAAGTGTGAAAGTGCGACAATAGCCAAGCGGATATACCCAATTGTGTGGCTCAAACATTCATCTTACTAGAATAAATGGTTCAAGAGAAGTATTATATGAAATTAGTAAACAGAGACAAAACGTGCGTTAAATGAATTCTTTAACGACTGCACCCGAAAAGAAAAAATAAATTTTGCAACGTGTAAACGATTCAAACAGTAAAGTAGAATATATTTTGAAGAAGCTAAAAATTAAGCATTTTACATGAAGAACTTTCAACAGAAGGTAAAAAAGTGTGAGCAGGCCGGTAGAATGAAATATTCCTCAATATTAAAACCTCTATTGTCTCGTTCCAATAATTTTTGCGCGCATGTCAACTAGATTAAAGGACACAGGGAGCCCAAGCTAATTGTGAGCAAGTTTTGAGTACATGTTTGCTTTCGAACTTAAAAAACGCTCAAGTTGTAAATGAACTAAAACTGAAACAATTCCGAGCCTTCTTGAAAAGATTTTTGGTTTTGTTTGTGGTGTCCGTTATTAGTTTTCCTTTTTTTTGTGGGTGTATAAAAAAGGTCGTTTAGTCGGATCAGAAATCGTCGAACCGGCTTAAGAAATCCGGCAACCTAAAATTGTTCACTCACCGTTTGAGACCCTAGTTTTGCTATCAACGGGAAGCCAGATAAATACTATATCCACCTTATTGGTGTTATTTTCGTCACTAATATTAAAGAGCGCAAATTGTGAAAACTGTTTCCTCCATTTACTTCATCAGGGCAGCAATTAAAACTTCAATATATCGACACGAAGTTCAAATAACCTATTAAAGGATGTAGCAGCCTGCATTGAAACAGATTCCCCGGCTGCGGTGATACCGCCGCCTGGTTAGCCTAGTTTGTAAGGTCCCAGTCTATCGAGCGGGAGGCTCGGGTTTGACTCCCGGCCGGAACAAAACTTAGGGTCTTAAAATAATTAAGGAGAAGGTGCTGTCTTTGTTCTAACATCTGAAAATGGTTAGAACTTCGCGTCTTCTCGGATAAGGACGTTAAACTGTAGGCCCTCGGAGACCTTCTCGCATAGCTTACCCGCTCAAGGCTCTCCGTCCACCTAAGAATGGTAAATCCGACAAAACGAAACAAAAAACAATACTTTTTTGTGTAAAGGTATAAAATTTTCTTCTTTTCGTTTAATAAACATTTAATTAAAATTTAAATTAAGATGATTTTAACGATCCCCGGCTCTGCCAATGAAATCTGAACATTTGTACATGTGCTACCTTCTTTTCTGCCAAAGCTTACTAAGTTTTTCGTCCTTCTAGGTCGATAAATGAGTACCAGCTTCGCCTGGGAGCTAACCTGCGATGGATTAGTGTCCAGTCCAAGGGGAGTTGAGGAATCGCATCCTCCTAGCGCTACATGAAACGGACATAAGCGCCAGGCTTTAAAGCTCGTAAAAAGGTTTAACCTTTTTTTATTACTAATTTACAAAAACGAAATGTTGTTAGGTTTGGGAAGAATTGTATGATGGGTTAGAAGCTTCACAAATACCGATCTTTGAAGAGCTTTCGATAGTCGAAAACAACAAAAATTAACTTAAGTTGTCATTTATGCAGGAAAAGGAGGATGGAGTATGCTCAGTCACACGGTATATAGACTAGTCAAATACTGTGATTTTACAGCTGTTTTTCAGTGTAGCTTTAAATTTTCAAATGCCAGCCCCTACCCTCCCCCCTACTTATTATTTTGTCCGCAATCCCTGTAATATAAAAAGGTTCTACTTTATTCAGCGGCACTACACAGCAGACAAAATATATCCCATCACGTTTATTTTTGCAGGATCGGTCAGCATCAGACTTGGAACGTGCGGTTGCAAAACGCTATATACTCTAAATACTCTATAAAGACGTTACTAACTCAGTCTGTTACAAGACACCATACTCGAAGTCTCAATGCCTAAACGGGCGGAACTGCCGGATACGAAAAACCCAAAAACCCGTATGGAAAAAAATAAGAAACGTATTCCCCGAATCATGCACAACCGCAATCCTTCGATCCGGGGTTTAGAGGACGAACAATTTCTAGTTACAAATTAATTCAGCAAATAATTTAGTACACTTATTCTGTAACCTGGTTACACCTTTGTGTCTTTATATTTGGATCTTTACAAAAGCAGAGCAGTCACTGTTTGTGTATCTGTTGTCGAAAAAGAAGAAAGCTGTATAGGTTGCTGGAGCAGACCACGTGCGATACACACTTTTATAAAGCATTAACTACCCATAATACTTTACTTCAAACTGGAGCCCACCCCTGCTGAATCCATGCCATAGAAGCATCAATTTCTATCTATTTCAATCACTACGTTCAATCAATCACCAGAAATTACATTATCAACTAGGTAACTTAAGATCTTATAATCTCAAACTTTTTAAAACTTCTTGAAAAGGATTGATGACAAGAAAACGTTTGAAATTTTTATAAAAGTTTTATTAGTCACAATTAACCTTTTGAGCTTTCCACTTCAATACTTTCACACGATATTTTTATTCTTGACGACTTCCATTCATATAATTAAGTCTCACTCGTTCAATAGTTTTCTAAAAAAAAGCTTTTGACGTGCTGGTAACAAACGTGAGTTAATCAACTCTAGGTTGAATTGTTTTAAATCATCGCCGTAAGTATAGTAGAAAGCTAAGTAACTAAAGTCTAACATTGACATGGGACAAACAAAGACTGGGGCAGTTACTTGATGATCGACTGTCTGGACTGGAAGTCAATTTGTTGTGTCGATCTAATTAAGCACACATTCATGTTTTGAACATTAGATTAGTATTCGTAAAATAAAGTTGGTGCTTTAAAAAAGTATTTTTTTTTTTAAAAAAAAACATTGGTGATCTTTCGACCAAAAAGATTGAAACAATTTGCCATGAGATGTTGAACTGCTTTTTTTGCTCAGTTTATACTTTTTGCAACTTAATATTTTTTTATACCTGTGGAAACTTGATTCTAATTGTTAGATCATGTGTTTTCTAATGATTTGTCTGTCGGTGAATGTGCGTTATGTCTTTCTGTCTGTATGTATGTCCGATCGTAGAGCACCTGCGGGTAAAGAATTTACTTCACTACAGCTGCTTTCGTATCAGTTAAACACTCACAAAACAGAGAGAGTGAGCTAAGATACTAAAAGCCGTGGAGGGCAGTTTCGGCTTTATAATTTGAACCTATCAACGTTGATAGGTTCAATAAAGCCGAAACTGCCCTCCACGGCTTTTAGCACTTAAGCTCAGCACTCTCTCTGTGAGTATTTTAAAACTGATACGAAGGCAGCTGTAGTGAAGTAAATTCTTTACGCGCCTAGATGCTCCACTATCGGACATACATACATACAGAAAGACGCAATGCACACTCATCAACAGACAAATCATTGAAATAATTGCTGGTAGATCAACAATTGACTAGAGAGACTGTCTCGACGGGAACCCTACATGGATTGCAAACGTTATCTTATACAAATCATTTATAGGCGGGGCCAAGTGTAGTAACATTAGTAATACGTGGGAAAAATAAGGATTAACGTCAGTACAACAAAGGTGAATATCACGCTAGCATTGAAAGCGGCGAAACAGAGTTCCTTAGCTGTAGTTATACAGAAATGGACGCGCGACACCGGACATTTTCACTAAGCTTCGGGCGTCTAAAACTGCGATTCAACCCGGTTGTCACTTTTCTGTCTGCCCTTATAATATGGGGCTTCGTGATTTGGTGTATGGTCAAGCCGGCCGAAGCTCTAGCCGAGATGTCAAAATGGAAATTTTGGGTTACTCAGAAATGGACATGGTTGTATATAGGAAATCAAGATGCCTGGGCTGTTTTCATGGTTGTTCTCTTCTTCTCCAAATATTCAAAGCTTAAACTCGGCAAAGATGACGAAGAACCGGAGTTTAGCGACGTGGCGTATTTCACAATGCTTTTCGCTGCTGGCATTGGGATTGGTCTATTTTACTTCGGTGTTGCAGAGCCTTTAAGTCACTACAAGCCCGGGAAATACGGTAATCGTTTTTGGGGAAGGTATGTTATCGCGTAAGCTTTACAAAGGTATTCGTTATAGAAATATTCTATTATTAATTTTCCCAAGCGGCGTAATGAGGTTATATTTTTGTCGAGATTAAAAGGATCTAGTTTCTTATTAGAAATTATGAAAACTCAGGAATCATTTTCAAACATTCGTCTTCTTCTTCTTCCTTTTTCAAAAATGTTTTCTGTTTTGTTTTTTTGTTTTTAATTTGTTTTAGTTTATTTAACGTAAAATTAGAAAAGCCGTTGTTTTGACTCCAAGTTTAACTTGAAAACTTGACCTTCTTTCTTACAACCGACTACTGATTGACCTTTGGAATTGTATGCTCTAGTATGCAAAAACTTTGCACGAATTTATTTTCTTGAATACAACAAAAACCATATTTCTGTTCGGCTTAAAGAAACGATAATCGTTTGTTAAAAATTTAACTCGTGTAAAGCTAAAGAGCACCTCAAGCCAAATCGTAAAGCTTTGAAAATTATTATACCTATGCGTAGCACTGTGCAATACCATTCATCACTGTTTGGCATGTAAATCATGTTATAAAATTAATTTTGGTTTCAAGTTCTGCAGAATGTAGGATCTCAATCTTCTTCAAACCCTCCGAGGTTTCAAATCCGTTCAGTTTATGAATTGTCGGCACAAAAACAAAGTTTTTTGAATTTGTTTTGTACTATGAACTGATTAATATGTTCCATTTTCGTATTGCTTCTTGTTTGTAATTAATTGAAGTATATATTAAAACGCTGTGAAAGTAATATAATACCGCAGCCGCAGGATAAATTTTTATGATTACTATGTAATATTATGTAACAAAATAATATTTTCTTATAACATTTATACTAATGCTTATGGTATTATTATGCTATTTTTTTATTATTGTATATTTTATTATCAACGGAATAATGAGAAAAAAAATTGTCTAGAAGTAGAAACGGAAAAAGTTATTGAAATTGAATGAAAACTTGCATAGTTAACATAGCTACAAACAGACGTCTAACTGAGCGGACTGAACAGCGAAAAGGTCGTCCAGCATCGAAATGCATCATAGAGTGGCACACAACAAAGCATCTAAGGGCTTTTTCGACAAATTTTCCTGTTAAAGGAAGCAAATTTGCAAAATCAATTGTATGTTGTACAAAATATTGTTCATTTGTTTTAGAAATGAAAGCCATCACTCATTGGCCAGCGCCAAAGGAACGCGGTCTTTGGAAATGAGATGCATCGTGCTGAGATTGTACTTTAATTAAATACTACGTATGCTCTAACTTTGTGCTCCCGAGCTGCTGTTTTAACATTAAAATTCCTGCCTTTATTATTAACAAACTACGTTGTTGTTTTGGAATCCCGTTGTCTTTGCGTTGTGCACTCAATAATTTTCCGCCAAAGCTTACTCAGCTTTCCATCCTTGCGAGGTTGGTAAATGAGTACCACTACCAGCTTCGACTGGGAGCTAACCAGCGATGGATAAGTGTCCGAACCACGATGAGTTAAAAACTTCAGAAACTGAATATTAGTGACGGCCCTACGAGCTTTTCAAAGTTTCATTTAGTACCTTTTTGTGTTTTTGAACAACTTTTAGTCTTGTCATTCACTTTAAAATGGTATCTTTGGTACACCAGAATGTTTCATTTTCATTAGTTAGCAGGCTACAACAAACAATCCTGACTTAACGCTCAAGTAAAAACATAACCTATATTTATTACTGGTCACTCAACAAAGATAAATATCCTCAAGCCGAGGCCCAAAGAATATTATGACTCATGTTTTCACACAGTAAAAAACAACTCCTTAATAATAAAATGATTGATCTGGCAACATGAAAACAAACTTTTATATCAAACATAAACATGATCAATAGCAAATGCACAAACAACTACACTCTTTTTGATAAGAGCTTCTAAATTTTTCGGGGCGAGAATAAATATTTTTAATTATGTTAAAAGTTCTAAATGTCAATTTTCTTAAAGTTTCCAGATAATTAACGGCGAGTTTTCAATCAGTGCACACTTCGCTGTTTGTCATATATAGATACTCTTTGTCGAAAAATCACCTTTTGAAGCCTGGTTTCCATATAATCGTAATGGGTCGTTTCGGGTCTTCCCGGTCGTTACAGATGTGCTCAGACGACCGTCGACGACTCAACGACTATATGAAAATATAACCGAGACGACTGCCAACGACTAAAATGACCTAAACAACTCGGGTCGCCTCGATAGAAGCGAGTTCTCTCCGGGCGACCAAAAGGCTAGGTAGTTTCCTGCAATCTGATTGGCTGCTGGGAGGGCGACATTTCTCTGTAATAAACTCACTCTCGGTTAATAAGTAATATATGAAATCATGATGATGCAAAATAAAAAAACTTGTAAACCATGCACTTTAGAAATTGACTATTACTATTATCATCAATATTGTTATTTTTTTTAAAATAATATTTTATTGACTCTTCATCAATATTATTATTATTATTATCAAAATTTCCCAGATACTCAGACAACCAACTTGCACAGGATGCGATCAATGTAACACTGTTCCACTGGGGAATACATGGTTGGATAGTATACGTGGTTGTTGGGCTCGTGATGGCTTTTGTATCATATCGCCTTGACCTTCCCTTGACAACTCGCTCCTGTTTTTACCCCCTAGTTGGGGACAAGGTCTGGGGTATTACGGGAGATATCGTAGACATCCTGTCAGTTATATGCACCATGTTTGGTGTATGTACGAGTCTTGGAATGGGAGTTATGCAGCTGAATGGAGGCCTAAGAAGGTTTAACAGCTCCATTGTGAACTCGACTAGAAACCAAGTCATCGCCATTTGGATAATTACAGCCATTGCAACAGCTTCGGTTGTCAGTGGTTTGAAGGTTGGAATTCGTCGCCTAAGTGAGATTTGTTTTTCCGTTGGAATGTTCCTGATGTTGGTTGTGTTTTTGTACGGTGACACGTGGTTCTTCCTCAATTTATTTGTCCAAAGTTGTGGATATTACTTCCAGTCGTTGATACAACTCGGATTTCACACCGATGCTTTTGCCCAACTTGGTAAGCCTTTCTAATTAACTTAATCAATATTAGGAATGGAAAACACAACAATCTCCAACAGCGGAGTGGTCAGTGCAGTTGTCTGCCTTCTATACACAAGGTTCTGTGTTTGGTCCCCGGTTTTGCCGCTGAATCAGCTTTCCATCCGTACAACATTGAAAATTAGAGTACGAGTGTCTCCTGGGACGAAACCTGCTATGGATTAGTGTCTATTCAAGATATTCTCATCTTCCTAACACTACAGAAACCGAAGATAAGCCTCGACTCCAACGACCACTAGTATCGTATATAGAAGATATTACATACCCGCGCGTGGATACATATTTTATATTCGAGTTTTCAAGTCGATATCTCACGAGTGAGCGCAGCGAACGAGTGAGATATAGACTTGAACACGAAAAGATTAAATTTGTATCCACGCGCGGGTATGTAATATTCTGTTTATTATATAGACACTGATAAAATACCAGGACAATGATAATAATAATAAAATAATTATAAAATAATAATAATAAAATAAAAATAAAAAACAATAAAAACTTTAAAAAAAACTTTAAAAAAAGAAGACTAACTATCGGTTAGACTGAAGTCGTCATGGCAACCGTGATATCTTCACATTGTGAAAGATAAAAATGGTATTTCCACTGGATACCAAATTTTCGTCACTGGAGAAATCCTGGTATTTCATCGGTGTCTATATAATAAAAGGATTTAACAGCTGAACTTAACCGAACTACGTAAAGTTCATTTTATGGCTGCTAACAATCAGGCTCACTTTTATTCATGGTAGATTTAAAAGTGGCCTAGTGCCCATATTACTGGCTTCAAGTTTGATACTAGTACGTATGTACTACCTGACTTGTATTCATTTTATAGTATAGTTTATAGTATAGTATGGTATAGTATTGTACAGCTAGTGTAAAATGATACATAGAGTATTATGTTGCATTAAATTGTATGTCATATACCGGTATTATTGTATAGCATTGTATTAAAGGGTGCATCAGTGGTATAGTATACCACTATATAAACTATAGCACTGTATGATATAGTATAATATTTAGGGTGTGCAATATGATTATCGGCGAATAGTCGCCGAGACCGAAGGTCGAGGTGACTATTCACCGATAATCACAGAGCCTGAGGCGACTAATTGTTTTAGTATAATTAC
>JAOEHV020462712.1:0-10148 GCA_025447995.2 Isaurus tuberculatus | reverse complement strand
GGCCCCCCCCCCCCCCTTTTCAAATTCCTGGATCCGCCCCTGCATAGACAGAGTAGGAAGCTGACGTTTCGGGCATTAGCGTTTTAATAGTGCAACATAATAATGAACGGCTCATTGGCGATGATTAACCTTTCTAATAGGCCATTTAACTATAACTGTTTTGATTGTCTTTGTTCAAAAAGGGTTATCTCAATCTATGTCGAGACAGATGGCGCCACAACAGCAGGCTCAGCAACAGCAGCAACAGCAACAGCAATTTACCATTCAGAATCAACATTCACTCGCTGGATCAGCCGTTGTACAGCGTAGGAATCAGATGACAGCTACTGCGGGAGGTGTGCAAATGAGTCAGGCATCTCAGATGCAGCAAGGCCTACAACAGCAGTTTCAACCATCTGTGAGCAGAATCAATGTTCAACAGTCTCAACAGCAACAGCAGCAGCAACTGATCCGACAACGATTGCAACAGCAACAACAGCAGCAACAGCAACAACAGCAACAACAAGCAGCGGTTGCGAGACAACAGCAAAACACACAAATTAATACGGATTTCATTCGACAACTAAGCCAGTTGAGTGGAGGTGAGAGAGTTGTTAAATGATTTAAGTGAACATACCCCGGCCCTTCCGAAATTTAATAACGTCAAAGCAATTTTGTAATATCTTTTACAGTTGCCAAATTCATATTTAACTGACTTAAAAAACTAAGCTAGATTTCAACAGATATTTGGCACCAACACGAGCAATTTGTAAAAAATCTAACAAACAAAAAAGTTGATATACGGTGTCTTGTATTTAAATACAGATTCGTTTATAACACTACATTTCTGCTTACAGGAAGTCAAGACTCTCTGGGTTCTCTTCCGAGACAATTCTCGAATCAGGAATTGGCATCAATACAAAGACAACTTTCTGCCCCCGCTGAAATGGGGCTTCAAAGACAAGTATCCACCGGCCAGGACATGAGTCAGTTTCAGCGGCAACTGTCCACCCCAGTCCCCCAAGAGCTGTCACAGCAGCAACAACAACAGTTTCAAGGAAATCCTCAGTTCCAAGGACAGTTCTAACTTTCTTTTCCCCATTCTGCTGTTTTCCCCGTTTATGTCGCAAGTGAAACAAACCAAACTTGAATTTTATGCAGTCAGCTTTATACCTGTATATTTGTGTACCATAATTCCAATTTCTTGTCAGATGAAGAAAGAACTTTTAAAGAGACCCCGGGTCGTTATAAACATTTCGATTCAGTAAATACCTTGACTATCTTTGATTATTCCTTGAAGCTTTAACTAGGGATTTGAGCCTCCCTGTTTTACTTGTAGATAAGTTTCTATGGCCTACTTCAGTTGCAATTTGAAATTCGCGAGGGGCACCATTTTGTTTCTGTGACGTCGCTCGATTGCTTAATTGCACACATGCAATTTTTTTATTAAATATTTCAAATTTGTTCGTTTTTGAAAAATGGTTCATTGTGTACGGAAATACACCCACACTGCCTCCGATACCGCTATCAACGTAAGGCTGACGTCACACAAACAAAATGGCGCCAGACGGGCTCGAATCCATTTATAAAATATATCGAAGAAGATACAGGGATAGACAAAGTATTTTTGACGCAAAATATTCATAGCAGTTGGGGTTCCCTGTAATGTTTAATCCTGAAACTCTTTGGTTCAGGGTACAGATTTTACTTCCCTCCCATCCCCACCCCCCACCTTTTTCCTGTACTTCCTCCAGTTTAGAATGAGAGAGAAATTTGCAAATTGATCTTTCTTTCAGTAGTATATTTGTAAATTTGTGTATTATAATCCTATTTCTTTTCAGATGAAAAAATAACTTTTACTATTTAATTTAGTGATTAATAGATTATAAAGAAATTAAAACTTTTTTAGTTCGCGGTTATACTGTCTGCTTAAGATCGTAGTAACGAACCTGTTATCTTTCTATTCCGTATGTGACCTCCCCTTATCTAAAACCAATTTTTAAGTTAAAAAAGGGTGGAGTAAGCGGGGATGATGTGGGGCATTTTAAAATTTGGATAATTTTTCCAATTCCTCGCTCAAGGTAAATTCGAGTTTTGGTCAAATTCGGTCAAATTTTACACCCTAAAGTTCCAAATCTTGAAGACTATATGTTATTACTATGAATTTTGCTTTTAAAATCGGATTTGAACTTAAGTTTACTATCCATCATAGGCTAAAATTCTACTAGCTGTTGTCTTTTTTGTCAAGCACTCATTAAATGAGTTATACCCTATTCTTTCTTGACTTAAAGTGCTACTATGACCAAATCTCGATGTCTTTGATTTTTGTCTTATTAAGATATGTTAAAGCACATTTCGAAAGAACAAGAATGGCGTTTTCCTATTTTTCAAAAGCTTTCTTTACTTCAAAGTTATTTAGATTTTTCTTATATGCAAATTAAGCTCGTTATGACGTCATATTGTCAACATCCGATCCACCATGCATTTCAAAAAGCTACGACGTAGCCTTCAAAAAGAACTGTTAATTGGTTGCTGTGGCAACTAACTTGTTTCCAGTCTCCTAAGACGTTTTTTGGCCGTTGGATTTTTACCCCGTTTCTAAGAAAATGAAATAAAAAATTTCTTTCTAAAATTACCTTTAAGATACCAAAGAATACATCTAAGTTGATTACAGTAAATTTGAAATTTCACTTCAGCGGCACTTTAACCCTAATAACTTTTCTTCTTTTATCAAAACTATAGTTTCCACAGGATTAAATGGACATGATTGCTTCATCAGGAGTCAGGTTGGCGTAGCGGTAATCACTCGCGCCTCTCAACTATACGACCCGAGTTCGACTCCCGGGCACCGCACGTGAGCTGAGATCTGTCGATCTCAATCTGATACTGAGGGTTCTTCTCCGGGTACTCCAGTTTTCCTCCCTCAATAAAAATCTACTCCCAGCTTATTCTATCCTGCTGTGGTGCTCTGCTCCGAGGTCGTAGATTGGCCGTAAAGGGGCTGCGCTGGTGAGTATGGGTGTAACCCTTTAAAGTGTTTGCGTGTAATGAGTGCGCCTTTAAAAAGCTTGCGGTCCAACTACGTTGAGCTGCGTAATCGTAATTTAGTCAATGACTTCCAGGAAGGCGTATTATTTTATTTTACATTTATCGTCTTTAAGAAAAAACTAAATACTGCAGAAAAAAAGCAGCATTTTTATTGAGGGAGAGTTGGAGAGGGTGACTCATTTTTATAATTTTATAGGGAGCAGGACGTTACCCAACGTAACTAAATTTCATACTTTCATGGGCGAAGACGTCACTCAATATCTTAACTTCAGGGGGAGGGGGGAAAGAAATGACTCAACTTCATACTTTCAAGGGAGAGGAGAGTAGGAAGACGTAAGGCAGTTTCATTTCTTCAGGGTTGAGGAGAATTATAAAAAAAAGGAGTCTCGTTTCATATTTTCAGAGAGGAAGAGAGGAGAGATGGCCATGGGTTGGAGTAGATCATGGAAAATGACCTAAAGCTAAAATGACTTGTTTTGTTTTCAAAGCAAAAAAGACGTTTGAACTCGGACTTGAAACCAATCAAAATAGAAACTATTTAAAGGCTAGAGGAAAGAAAATATAACATGTTTTCTAAACATTATGTGCGTTCTCTTATTTCTGTGTCCTTAACGACACAGAACACGTAATTTCGACTTTTAGGGGAAAAGTTCGATGTTATGAACGGAGTTGAAGCACTTGTGAAAGAGAAGCCTCTCATCAGGACTTGCACCCGTAATCTCTGCAACACCAGTGCAGCGCTCTTACCAGCTGCATGAGCTATGAAGTGAGAGTTGTTGCAAGTGAGACAGTTTTAAAGGTCCATCAATGGCACTTAAAAGTTTACAACGATTATTTGAATTGAGTTTGTTCTATCACTTTCCCCAGGCTTTCTTTTTAAGCGCATAGCTAAAAACATCGTTCATAACCGGTTATTGTTAAATAATCGCGGTATGGGCACTAAACCCTCCAAAAAAGTCCGGCGTGCCGTGAAACTGCTCTCTCACAATATTTTTAAAAAAATCCTATCATACAATGCAAGTTATTATGCAAGGCTTCATTAATATTATTCGTTCGGTAAGGAAGTAGTTTATGCCTTTTTATTCATTAAAGAAAAAAAATTTGTTCGAGAAAAAAAATAGGTTCTAGACCTCTTCGAAAAAACGCCTTTAATCCAAAGGAAGGTCATACAACGAATAAGAGCTTTTCCTTAGAGAAAAAATTTTGTCGATTCGTTTCTGATAACAACTAAATTTAATGTGAACGAACGATATAATTTAACTAGATAAGCTTCAATTTCCGTAAAAAAAGTATCACTGAAAATAACAAAAAGCAAATCATTACAATGAGTCATTTTCAGTGCAGCGTTTGTCACCATGAATTCAATTCAGCCATAGTAGCAATGAAAGCATTTCACGATGGAATTCTTCTTGTCGGAGTCCGTTTTAATATATTCAAAGTGAAGTGGCAAGTGGCTTCAAACATGGCAGAATAAACTTCGTTAAGTGTGGTTACAAGAAAGAGTTTATAGTCTCTACAAAGGCTGTATAAACAAATTTTTACTGGAAAATGTAACACTGAACAAACTTTCATGGTAGGTGATCCTCCGGGTCAATGTTTTTGTACATATTTATTAGCAAAAAGCACGAGACCCCGCCCAGGCGGGTAGCGTCCTACGCATACACACACGTGCGTACTTGAAGTGACCAGAACATTTTGAAATTTTTAGCAATTGTTTCTATTTTTAACATTTTACTTGTACGCAGCCAAGATTTCGAGATGAAAACACCACTTTGATTAAATTCTAACAACTAAAACAAAGCTATACCATGTTCTAACAAAGTAATTCTAAATTGTGCTTTTTTTATACTAAACAATGCAGTGTTTGGCTAGCGTGCAACAATTCAAAAAGGCGAGTTCTTTGTTCTCTTTTTTCTTTGCTTGTATTCACACAAATATTTCAAACAAGAAACGAAAAACGCAGTATTTTTCGCTCAGGTTACTTAGGTTTCTAGATCATATGTACTTGTGCGTACTTGAAAAAAATGACCACGCTACGCGCCTGCCGCCGTGCAGAGAATGATATTTAATGGACAGCACTGTGTCCAAGTTTTTGGCCTTAATGTTCTCGCACAGGGCTTTATAACGTCACTTCATTGCTAAAGTTGATGGTTTTGTCTTGTTGGGTTATTATTTCTGTCACATTAACAACAAATTCACTGATTCGTTCGAATACAATAATAATAATAATAATAATAATAATAATAAAAGATATCAATCACTTTATTTCCATATAATAGAATAAAATTTTCACAAATGTTAAAAAATTTTGAAATAATAATAATAATAATAATAATAATAATATTGTATTTATTTATTTATTTATTTATTTATTTATTTGTTTATTTATTTATTTATTTATTTGTTTATTTATTTATTTATTTATTTATTTATTTATTTATTTTTACTTTTAAATCTTCTCATTACTATTTTTTCTTCGCTTATCGAGCGGAATACTTTATTGGTTTTCATTTCCACTAAATATATTAATTTTTAAAGAGACTCTGAGTGAACTCCAGCCCTGCCTGGAAGATTGATTCCTGGGTTCCAGAAACGTTTGAAACTCCGTTTTAGGCTTCTATTTTAAAAACAGTCACGTCCGGTACTTTCAGAAATATGTCCGCTACTTTACAAAACTGTTGAAAACCCGGGATTAGATAGCTTTATAAAATAATAGCCCGATTTAATGAGGCGCCAGTTTGTAACCCTCTTAGGAGAATATCTTTTTAGAAAACACTAGAAATTGAAACGTTATGTAATAGATAAAACTTCCTTTGTAAATGATCTGTATGAAAGCTAAAAAACGTGATCTATCATAAACTTTTGACACGTTGCAATTTATCCATAGTTTTCCGATTTAATTTTGAGAGTTTTCTGTTTAAATGTAAACTATTGTCGAAGTGATTTTTCGAAGCTGTAAACTAGTTATGCAAAGATTCTAGAGAGTTCTCCATTCCTAAAAGTTGTTGGTCAAAATACCACAAACATTTTGAACAATCATTTAGCTCTTCTAATGATGAGGTTAAAAAGATTAAAATACTTGTTTTGGTATGAGAGATATTTTCATTCATTTGAATTTCGGCATTCATGATAAGAAAAAAATTTTTGGAATTCAGGTTTTTTTTTCTTACTTTTTTTAAGCCAATCTTGGTAGTAGTACAAAACTTTGCTAAGAAGCTGTCTTGTTCGATTGAGAAAGGGAATTTCGGACCACCCCGAGTTCAGTGATAAAAGTGGTTGCTTTTTGTCCGTTAATCTGTTTTTTATAAATTAATCTTTGTTTGAAGATCACAGCCACGCTTTCTATTTTAAAGCAACCACCTAGAAAAATAAAATCCTCACTTATTTATTGTACTTTTAAACACGTACAAACTGTCGCACAACGGATATGAGCCTTCATAGAAGATCAGAAATAGATACTCAAACACTTTACGATCTAACAAGCCTATGAACTTAGATAATTTGGCTATTTCCTGAAGTTTCTAGCCAAAAAAGCAGTAAGTCCTTGATCTTGCGGATGTACCTAGATTCCGCCAAATTACACAAAAAACCTAATCTTTACAAGTTAATTCTCGCTTTCAGGAAGCAAAATGATAGATATTCCATTAAAACCCTTAATTTAATTTTCTCACGGCTAAAACTTGAAAACTTAAGGAGCCGAGCGTCCTCATAAAATCAACTAAATACCTCTTACGGCAAATCAAAGATGGATAAGACATCATTACAAGTTACAGGTCTAACTAAAGCCTTTTTTATGGCAATTCAAGTGAGCTTTTTAGCCGCCGTTTATATCGTATGAAAGAAAACTACAGTTGTCCCTTCTTAAGATCTCTTGAGCCTAATGACTTTATATATCTCTCAATTGTTTCAGTTCTGGTTTTTCTTAAGAATAAGTTGTATGAATTTTAACAGTTTACAAACAAGCCTAAAAAGATCTTTCTTGTATCAATTACGCTTTTGAAAGAAAAAGGAAACTATTGCAATTCATCTTGATACAGTTTATTTTGACATGAGCGTCCGGTAAGATCGTCTCGGTAAAGTTTAATTTCTGCTAATTCCGCTTTTAGTTGTAAGTCTAAATGCTGGTATTTTTAGTTGACTTAACTCGTTTCCTGTTGAGCTGCCAAATATCAAAGTTTCCAAAAACTTTCAAAATTTTCAACTTCTGAACTTGTGGCATAGCAAACACTTACTAAATGCATTGTAGAACCAAACAAAAGTCAAAACTATCAGTAAATGATTCAAAAGTTAGAATGAATATATCGATAATCATTTCTGCATTATAACATGATATTCATAAGATTAGCAAAACCTGAAAAAGAATTGTATAATTTTTTATAGGACTTTATGGACTGTTTCAAAAGTTGAAATATTTGTGGTTTTATGTAAAACTATAGGTTTGAAGAGACGGATAAAACAGGATTTTTGGTAGATAAACATCCGCAGTTGTTGGTTTTATTCTTATCCATGACATGGTGTCAGTAAGAAATCACGTTCACCAAACAATATTATTTTAACAAATTCCCAAGTAAAACACACCAAAAGTTTTATCCATAACTGGCCAATTTTGCAAAAAGCCCCTCCAAACAAATAAGAAGTATCTTAATAAACATCATACCACACGCATTGAAATATAGTACCCCTATTGAAACAAGATTTTCCTAGTCGCCTGTTGGTTTATAATTAAAGCATGGCAAAGAAGAAGTTGGAGTGGGGGGCGGGTTGACCACTTGACATTTTGTAAGGCACTTTTCTTCAAACTCCTAACCCAAGGAACAGCAATAGGGTCAAACTACATTAATGGAAAGCTAACCACCCATAGTTTTGAGATCTGCGCATACTTTATTCCCCTTTAAATTATAAGTACTTATTAAAATTGTATATAGATATACGATTTCGAAAGAATTTAAAACTTTAAAATGACTCGAGTTTCACGCTCGGTGGCAATCATCAGATCAGAAAGTATAAGTAAAACTTTAGTTTATCGTTACACAGAACAAGAGGTGCCAGAGCTAGTTATGTAAAGAATGAATTCAACAATTATACCATTCATATTCATAACAGAAGCTTAAGAATCTTAAGAAACAGCTTCATTATTGACCCATTGTTCAACCCTGTGGTACTAGCCCTTATTAACTTGAGCACCGTTCTAAATTTTTTTTGTTCCCTTTTCTCTATCTCGGCTTCAAGCCTTTCGATCAAGCCTTTTGATAGACATATTGTAGGTTATGCCAGAAAAAGACAGATTCTCTCTGTTTTACCTCAACAAATTTTGCCTTTAGCTGTAACAAGATTATCGCGTTAGTTACGCTTAGTAAAACTGCAAAATAAATGTATTTTAAAACTCTCTTGATTGTCCGTCTACAGTCCTCAATATTATACTCAATTCAAAAAGGGGATCAATAAACAGAGACTCTGTTTTACTGGCGGTACGAAATAAATCGCATAAGAGTCTTAATTAAGAGTTAAGATTGAAAGCCCCAACCCCAAATACAGGCGCAAACTAAAAAAACTATAAGAGCTGGTTAAAATTTTAAACTTTATTTCCTCAAATTGCAGCTTAGGGAAGTAGTATTCAAACAAAACCCTAGTTTTAGCGACAACAAAAATTAAAAAAAGAGAAATAAAATAAATAAATAAATATAAATAAATAAATAAACAAATAACAAATAACAAATAAATAATAGTAATAATGATAATGATGATGATAATAACAACTCTCTTTGATTTAATTATCTTTTAATGAAAAGGGCTTTTCTGTAAAAAAAATATTAAGTTAAACGAGTCGCAACAAAAAATGAGCAAATGTTACAACTCTTATTTGCTTGCCAAAACATATTTGCTCAAGACGGGGTCACGTTGATTAGTCACAACCAGCTCAGCCGAGATTTTAGCACTTGTGCGAATTTCATTTCTGCCAAAATTGGCTAAAATTTTTTTTACTAACTTGCAATGGATAAGTGTTCCGTCCTGGGTAAGTTTAAGGACCCTCATCCGCTTGAAAATATAACAAGAGAACGGTGTTAAAACTCAGTATGGCTCACTTGACTAGGGTCGTAAAAAATAAGTTTTTTTAAGTTTTCAAGATGCTGTTACAAGTATAGTCTTAACAAACATTTTCTATAAATCGTAAAAAAACCTCTCAAAAAAGTTTTGGTTTTTTGGGAACTTAGATAATTAGAACAGTGTTAGATATAGAGAGTGAATCTGTTATTTTGACAAAAGCCTGTAAATTTTAGTTTCTATAGCAAAAGATTTGATAAGTAAAGCTTTGCTTAAGCAAAATGTGGTAAATACTAAAATTATAAGTCGATGTTTCTTTAAAGACCGTCACATTGTTCCCGTGCCACCTAATTTACTCAACAATTTTCACGTGCTTACAAAATGTAAAGACAAACTCGACTGCCTTGTTAAGGAAATGCTTTTGATTCGAAAACTCAAGTACAAAGCGACTGCATTCGTGCAAAAGTGTTCATTTGAACCATTTTTTCATACGCAAATCTAGAGAGTTGAACTTGTATTATACAAAGCAACTCTGCAAAAGTGTTCATTTGAACCATTAGTTCATATGTAAATCTAGAGACTTGAACTTTATAGCATTTACATTAATTAATTCATTTAGTCTTGTCTTGACAATGGTGTCATGGAGACGCCGAAACGTCGACTTATAATTTTAATATTTATAGCAAAAGAAAAATAAATAAAAACAGTTATTTGTGACTTGGTGTAGGAAGTAAGGAGTATAATAGAACTATTTTAAACTGAAAAATACCCTGGAGCTCAGCCCCAACGTCTCGTCTGAAACAATCAATGATCAATTTTCGTCTTGTGTGTTTGTTAGATATTTCATAAGCCTCTTTGATAACACCAAATTAAAAGATTTTGAAAATAATCCAACCTTTTGACTCGTAAAACACAGATGATTTAAGAAACCGTAGCGCAAATCCGTTTACTAAATGGCGCCCACACACTTCGAGTTATAATTCGGGTAGGTTGATATATTTGGAAAAATGTTGTAGCAAAAACCCGTGTACAACTTTCTGTACGTTGGATCCGGGTCGGACCAAGTCAACCAAATAATA